>CM029379.1:5501525-5544025 GCA_017165825.1 Hepsetus odoe
CCATTTTCTCATCTCTCTCTCTCTCTCTCTCTCTCTCTCTCTCTCTCTCTCTTTCTCTCTCTCTCTCCTCCTCTCTTTTGACCCCATCTTCCTCCCATGAAACCAATCTCAATTGCTGTGTGTGTGTGTGTGTTCATGCACCCACCCTTGCACAAGGGTGCGGGTGTGTGTCACTCTGGAGAAGAATGCATTAACATTTATGACTTGTGATGGTGGCCTTGATAGTGAGACAGGCTTGACACACACACTGACACACACCCGTCCCTGCTGGCCTATTGGCGCACCGCGCTGTCACACACACTGCCCATTAGCATTCTGGCTAACCACTCTTCTGCATCCATTAGAATAAATGTGTGTTAATGGCTGGTTTTCAGCTGTCTATCACTGATTAGAATGAATATGGCTGGAATAAGGCCGGAGCAGATGAGCCCTCACGCCTCTGCTCTGACCTGACAACCTCACCACCCACACACACAACACCCGCTGAAGGGCCACTGATCTCTACCTTCACATCAGAGTGCTGGGTATATGCATGTGTGTGTGTGTGTGTGTGTGTGACAAAAAGTGAGGACGGAGCATTAATTCATTTATGAAGCGTGGGTTGCCAGCAATGTATCATGTATGCGTTTGCAGCAGCATGGCTGTGGTGTGTTCTAAGGAGAAAATCACTTTATATTATTAATATTATAATTATAAAATAATTATTATTAATTATGAAAGATGATAAAAGTAGGACTGCCCTCAAAGACTATTTTTCTTAGGATGGACCTATATACTTTCCCCAACTAGTCAATTCATTTAAAAGATTAATTGTCCTCTAAAAATTTTATTGACTGTTTAATTTCGGTTTTTGAGAAATAAAGTACCAAATAAATAAATAAATAAATAAAAATTAACACATTAAAGTGCAAAAGTTTAAACTGCCAGCTCCAACATGCCAAAAAATGAAAAAGAGGCTCTTCGTGAGTAGATGACTCATGGTGGATTTGACTTTTCTTGCTGTCCATCATCCAGAACAGTGTCTCTTCTGGTCAGTTTCTCTTCAGTGTGCTGCTGCTGTCCTCCATAAAAACTAAACACAGTATTTAAATGTACTTTTGATTTTCTTATAAGTGATGCCACACTTTCAAAGCTTGGGCATCTTTAGAAACTATCTGATTAAAACTCTTTTGTTGAACTCCGCTGCAGCCACCATAATAAAGCCGACAGGGACAATAACCGACCAATTTTTTTATTTTATACTTTAAATGTCAATAGACTGTAGCAGTTGTTCACGTAAAGCTCTTACTGCACTGTGGCTCAGATGACTGCTCCTCTTGTAAGGCATTTTGGATAAAAGCATCTGGTTAAAGAGTAAATGTAAAATCATTCATTTCAATGTCAGTCAGTCAGTCATTTTCTGGGCCGCTTGTCCTAATTAAGGTCATGGGGGGGTTCTGGAGTCCATCCCAGCTCACACAGGGCGAGGGACACACCCTGGACAGGTTGCCAGCCTATCGCAGGGAGCATTTCAATGTTTTAGTTTTTTTTAAAAAGTGTGTTGTCAGCACACAATGTCAACACTCAGCATTCATGCAGTTGATAATGTTGACTAATCTGAAAGACTTGTTTTTTTAGATTAGACTGGATTTTTACATTTAGGTAATCGATGCATCCAAAGTCCAGTGGGGCCAGTCATGATGTCATTAGTGGAATAAATGTCAGGTGTTGGTGCTGTATTTCTGAGAAATCTGCTGCAAACAATCATACAGCTCTTGAAGACTGCCCCAGATTGTAGCTTTTTAACCTCCTCAGTGCAATAATTAACACAAGCAAAGCAAGCCAGCAAAATGATATAGTTATATACATGTATAGTTACATACTATACTATGTAAACACATCTCCATCCATATTTATGGGGCAGCGGTGACTTTGATTGTCCCTTACCAGTAGGTCACCCTGAGATATCACTGAGCAAGGTTCCGTGCCCATCACTGCTGCCCGGGAGCTTTCAATTGCTGCCCCCTGCTGGATGTGTGTGAGTGTATGGGTAAAATGCAGAGGTATAATTTCACTGTGGTTCGCTGTGTGCTCTGCTGTGTACTCACAATGACAAGACTAGTCACTTTCATTTGCAGTTGTTTTGGGAGGACGTTATAGTTCTGAGCTGTAGACCAAATTTTGTATCCAGGGACTAACGACAAGCCATGAATTTAGAAATGTAACTTTTTTGTCACCCTAAGTTTACACCTTCTTTAATCCGAGAGTTAATGTTTTTTCAGACTTTCTCATTACAATATCAGGCCCGCAAGACATATTTCAAAATATGGGGCGGCCTTGTTTTAATGATTAGAGAAGAGATGGCTTGCAACGGAAGCATTGCTGGTTCCATCCCCTGGACAGTCAGGGAAAATGTGGCACTTAATCCCACTACTGCCCCCTGGATGCACATAGCCCGCCCCTCTCTTCCTGCTGTGTGTTCACTACAGTTGTGTTTGAAATGCAGAGGATAAATTCACAGTGTGAGTATAAGCACATAAAATATAAGCAAATAAAATATATTTCTGCGGTGTGCATGCTTGGTTACTCATGTGCATGTGCAAGTTCAGTGTGAGGGTTTCTGCAGCTGTAGGTTGTTGTGTGTGTGTGGTGAGTGAGATTGGATTTGCATGTGTTGTCCTTGGTCAAGGGTTGGGCGGGATGGTAATCAGGCTGAATTCATCGGACTCTGTGGTGATCTGAGCCCGTTTAGCAGCGGTGTTGCACGCTTTTCGCTGACTCGCCCGACTCTCACCCTCTCCAAACAACTTCTAAATAACCTTGCGCTGCCGAGCTGATACCAGTCCTGCTGAGAAAGTGAGAGAGTGTGTGTGGGAGAGAGAGAGAGACTCCTGCCAGCCAATGAGTGTATCTCTATCTCTCTATCTACACACATACTCCTGCAGATTTGTGGCTAACAGACGTGCGCTCCACTTTTCAGCCCAAGAGTGACTGTGGTAAATTGAACATACTCATTTGAGTTTCCACTGTGGTGCGAATAATGGCTCCTCCAATGGAGAAAATAGGAAAAAAGGAAACAAGATTATTCGCTCTGATTTAGCCTTCATGCCTGCACGGATTGAGCGGATCCAGCCCATATTGATAGACCTGCCGCAAACAGGTCGAACGATGGGAAGAAATTAAGACACATCTTCGATTCTTGACAGGATTGCTGTTTGCTGTTCTTTTTCCAGCACTGGAGAATAAGTGGAGGATTCGTGACACTTGTGGTGCATAAAGAGGGTTAAACTGTATCAATTAATATGTGCACACACACATTAGGGCAATACATTCTGTGTGCTAATCCTCATAATATTGGCCTGTGCAGCACTGACATCACAGGATAATATGCTAATGTGCCTCTAACCAATCACTAAATTTATTTATTTATATATAATTCATGAGGGATAAAGATGTATGATTGTCCTAAAGTGTTGCAAATTGGTGCACACACTAGTGCCTCATCTTCTTAAGCTAAGTGAGGACTCCAAGAGTCATCATGGGAGTGGAGAACATCAAGACCCCCTCTCTGTCTCTCTCTCTCCTCTTTTCTCTTTGATTGCCTCGCTACTGAGCGAGTAAGGCCCATCTCTTTCCCAAGAGGTTAATCCTTTTGCTTTTCACACAGAAATAACCATGGCAACAGGTTATCCTTGCGCTGAGCACGGCCCACCGGATAAAGCCATCGATCAGGCTGAAGTAGTGGCACGTATCACCCTTTTGCCCTTTCACCCGTCAGGCCCTTTAACAAGACACACACGTACACACCAGCACCTCAATATACAACACGCTGCACCTTGGCATTTTAAATGGGGACCGTGAAAAATAAGGTCGTGAACAAGGCGCAGGAACTGGAGATGACCCTGTGTTTGTGAAATGCTCGCTTGTCATAGAGGATACAGTCGAGAAATACCAGTCCAGAGGGACCTCATGTGGCTGGACTACTCAGTGCTTACCCCTCTTGCCTGGGATGTGTGTTCAGATTGTTTGCCAGTTTAGCTGGAAAAGATTACTATAGTAAGAAATTAAAACAGCTATACCACCTTTATTTTACACTGGCAAGACGAATAGTGAAGACATCGATGAAATGATAGATATATTGGCATGCAGTAATAAAAAAAGTGTTTTAATTCGGTCAAGATAAGCCACACATCCATGTATGCTTCATAAATTCATATATATACATAAGAATGATGGGAATGTGTATGTGACAGCCTCCATATTTCCAGTAGGCTCTCTGATGTTCATGGCTGCAGGAATTCACTTCCACTTAGACCCAAGAACGTCAGTGATGTAGTCCACTGATGTTGGGTGACAAGGCCTCGCTGGCTGTAAGTCTTCCTTTTTGTCCCAGAGGTGTCCAGTAGGGATGAGAGGGATGAGGCTTCTGCCCTTAAATAACCCCAGACTTTTACTTCACCAACAAAATGACCATTGGCACCTGCTTTCAGACTGGTCGTGGACTGATGGCCCAATGGTAGGAGAAGAGGATAGTTGATCCCCAGGATCAACTGAGCACCACTGCTGAAAATCAGAGTTATTTCTGCATTAATAACACATGACTACGTTCCTTCAGAGTTTCATGAACTCTTTATTACTCTTTATTGGTTAAATTTAATATGTTGAGAAAATATGGGTGTTTGAACAAAAGGTTTCAGAGCAATATTTCACTCATTATGCTTCAATCAAAGTGAGGTATAGACAGTCCCACACCCTCAAAAATGTTTAGTGGATTAAAACCTTTTTGTGCAAATATTTTGCTGTTAAAGAAAAGTTCACTCTGCACAATTTTAGCCCTGATTTTTCCTGATTTCCAGATCAGAAGCATTGCTTCACTTGAGGCTGACAAATCAGCTCTCAATTGATATGTGCGAACTGTTCAAAGAGTCCCGAAAGATATCAAGCAGTTGTCTTCTGGACATGTCGGAGAGTCCAAATCATATTGCGTATATCACGTTTTTCCCCGCGTCAATGTCAAAAAGCAGTTTAGAGTCGTTGGAGGTTCCTCCAGGTGAAAGATTTTGTGTGGACCTTGTTAGTGGTCTGTCTTGTTGTGTGTAAACCCTTTTAGATTCCCGGTTACAAGCCGTCTGACCACTTTGGAAGTCATATTCTGTGCCCAAGATTTAGTGTTTTCACTCCACATGTCTTACGTATCCAGTGGTTTCCAAACTTTGATTTAACCTTGACGCAGTTTTGCACGTTCCTGGCGTTCTCTTAAGCCAGGATGAGGGGCTGAATTTGGCCGCATATTCATGCAGAAGACATATGCATGTGCATATGCATGATGTGCGTTTGCAGGGTAACAGAATTCTTGCCCTTGCTTTGTCACCTCCCCACAACCTGTGAAATAAACTGATTAACTATGTGAGCTTTGGTTGTATTAAAATATCTCTGCTGTCAGTGATAAAAGTTATGGGTTTTATTTGGCCCGAGTGTAACTAAAGTCAAATGTTTGAGATTCTTCATCCAGCTGTGTGGCTTACACACACACACACACACACACACACACACTTTGTATGTAGCCCAAGGGTGTTTGAGTCATCCTCTTTGGTTACCGATGGGCTGTCCCAGGATGCATTGCTCTCTCTGCAACCCCCAGCCTGAATTCTGACTTCTGAGCCACAGCACTCCAGTGCAGGATGTGATGTTTATGTAAGTGTCCCCATGCTGTGTGGGAAATTCTTTCTCATGAACTCTTCTTAGCTGACTGCGCCCCTCTGGAGCTTTTATTAAGTTTCTCTCCTTTAACTTTCAAGCCCATCAGGATTGTCTGACCAGACACCAGATGCCATTTGCTTGAAATGCGTTCATGGCTTTTCTTTGCTCTCTCTCTCTCTCTCTCTCTCTCTCTCTCTCTCTCTCTCTCTCTCTCTCTCCCTTCTTCACCCTCAAAAAAACTTTCATTTCTCATTTTTGCTCTCATATCTCAAAAAGTGCTTTTTCAGTGATAATCCACTAGGCTCGTTGGTTATTGCATTTATTTAATGAAAAATCCAGGCTCCCTGGAAGACAAGGAGGCAGGGTTGCAAGGAAAGAGCGAGAGAGAGAGAGAGAGAGAGAGAGAGAGAGAGAGAGAGAGAGAGAGAAGGGAGAATTGCTAGGTTTCTCGGAGTGTCCGCGATGGAGGCCAGTGTTATTAAGTGTGGCGATGGTGTGGAACTGAGGCTGTGTTCCTTTGGCCCTAGGCTTGTTATTAAAGCAGCTCAGGCTGAGGTGATTTCACCCAGATATCCCCCTCTCGCTTGCTCTCTCGCCCCCCCCACCATCCCTTCCTTCCCTCAGCTTCAATCATCGGCTAGGCCTGAATTGGCCCGTAACACTAGTTACCAACTATGTGAAAGCTTCACTAGCCTTTGTCAAAGAGAGAGAGAGAGAGAGAGAGAGAGAGAGAGATGCAGCTTCGGCTAGAGGTCTCAGTATCGGCCTGCAGTTTGAGTTACCTCGAGTGACCTTGTCGAATGTAAGCGCACGCAACCCTGTGAATGGCTGGCAGCATTTCCTTTGCTCACTCTTGTGAGTATTCTCTAACAGTGCTGGTTTTGGGAGCACTCTCCAAGAATCGCATTTCATTTTGGACTGGCGTCAGTGGAGCATCGCCGAAAAAGTCAGTTGAGAGAAAAAAAGAGAGAGAAAGTCATCTTTGACTCGGTCTGTGTCTCTGCCAGCATGCTGCATGATAATAATCGGTCCACATATGCTGAGGGTGGAAGCTCTGTTAGGTTGGCCTTCCCAAACCCCTCTCGTCCTTCTCTCATCTCCTCTTTGCTCTCTCTCCCTCTTCCTTGCTCGCTACTCCATCATTCCATCTCTCCTGGTGTGACACCCCCACCCACCCCCTCTGCTAATGAGTCCCTCTGGACAGGCATAAAAAGGGCCTCTCATCAGCCATCTCCGAGATGAGTGCGGCTTCAAAGAGCCTCCCCAGACATTAGCATAACAAGGCTACCTGCAGACGCTGGCACAGACAGAGACACGGAGACAGAGACAGCTTCTCTTCTCTTACCTAGACAGCATGAATGATTTAGCGGCCCTGGCCGGTGCGAGTCTCGGCCCTTGGCCAGGTGTTTCACAGACCCCCACCTTTCGCTCGGGCCTGAATCTCCTCCTGGAGTACCTCACAGTGCTGGCAAGCAGAGGACCTGCTGCTATTTACTCCCTCTTTCTTAGCCATGAGATAAAAAAGCACACCATTTACTCTCCCTAAACACTTTCAGGACTAAAAGACACGTCCTATGCCTTTATTCTGGCCTATACTCAAAACGATGCTTTTCTTGTGCTTCACACCCACATTTATTTACAGAAGAAATCAATAATTCATTTTATTTTGCTCACTTTCCAACTTCTCTTCCAACCTCTAATAAAAATAGTTCAAATTAAAACCTCACTAAAGGCTCTGCTTTTAAGGCTGATGTATATCAGTCTATATATGGTGTTTCTTCTGATTGGCTACACTAAACTATACATTGTTAAAAAATAAATAAATAAATAAATAAATAAATAATCAATATTAACTGTTCTGATTGGCTGCACTGTGCTGTACCATGTTTAAAAAAAGTTAAAGGTCAAACCTCGCTTAATAAAAATGGCTAAGCCTTTAGGATTTATACATGTAAATGATGTCTATTCGGATTGGCTGAACTGCACTGTGCCTTGTTCTGAAATCATTCTGGGCTGAAATGTTTGGAACAAACTGTTACGGCTGGAGCGTCATTCTCAGGAGAGCTGAGAATAACCTCAGCCAGTCCTTTCGGATGTCTGGATTCTTTGGAAGGTTGTGCACTGTGA
This sequence comes from Hepsetus odoe, assembly GCA_017165825.1. NCBI lineage: Eukaryota > Metazoa > Chordata > Actinopteri > Characiformes > Hepsetidae > Hepsetus > Hepsetus odoe. Next base: position 5,509,332 of record CM029379.1, read on the forward strand.
TTTATCGGAAACCAGAAACAATAAATCCTTTAATCATATCCTTCGGTATCTTCCAACTTAATTCTGCAGAGTGTTAGGAAAACACACTTCTTATCAGCATGAATGGACAGACTAAACCAGCCACCCTGATGTAAATTGTGACATTTGAATCGTGTGCATAGTTTGCATAGCAGAGCTCATATTTCTGAAAGTTTGGCTGCGATGGGCCAATAAACTAACACTTTACCGCCCTTCCATCTTGTTGACTTGACTAGATTTATGCTTTCACTTGTGATGGTGAAGAACGGGACACATGAGGCAGCTCTTAGAGCAGAGATGTTGTTGGCTGACCTTAAAGATCAGTTTTCAATCGATGAAAATGAAAGCAGCTGTTCTGAAGAGGCTCTCTTGTCTTACTTCTAGAAAAGCCTGTTCTCCTGAATATAAGAACTGTTCTTATCATCGCTCGCTTTCCTGTAAATCTGTGTTGGTAAATGCTTCCTTGGAGGATTCTGACCTCACTATGACTGCGCCAGAGGCCGTTCAGTCGCTGCGAGCAGAGTGGAGGCTGCCAAGCCCTTACGTTATTCGCGAGGCAGGCCTGGAACTGGATGTCCAGCCAAACAGTGTCGCTGTGTTGTTTCAGTCACGGGGAGGTTAAGCGAGGTCCATCGAGAGAGCGTGGTCCTTTCGCCTGGACCCGGCCTGCAATGCCGCTGCCGCCGCTCTCTCCAGCCAGCTGATGTGGCGTGGAAAAGCTCGGTCGCCCAGCACCCCGTCTGCATTCCTAACCAATTACAGCACACAGCTGACTCCCATTAGCCCTCATCACAGGCCCAGGATGGCAACGGTGCACACAGGGGGCTCTGTGTATGTATGTGAGTGTGTGTGTTCGTGTGTGTGTGTATAGACATGCGGCAAAGGTTGTGATTCAATCCAGTGCTGACAGGCTCACTAACTGTATGGCCTCAGAACAACCATAATAGAGCCTTTAAAGAAAGCCCTGTGTAGGGGTTCTGGGGAAGCAGTGACGGATCCAGGTTTCACCCATAGATGCGATCCTCAGAGGATGTTTTTTAAGGGATGTTGACGAGAGAAGCAGAAATGCAAAAGTATATTAATGTGTACCTTCAAACTTATTGGGGAATTATTTTATGAATTTTTAGAGTCATGCTTATATTGGCATTTGGGAAAATGCATTATAACCACCTTTCCTTTGGCCTGTTAAAGTTATCTACTACAATTTTACAACTTTTGAAAAATCTGAAAGAAATGACGGTTGTGGGTGCTTTTTTGCATATTCTGTGCTGTTAGCTTTTATTAATAGCCATTGCTAACACTTCCAACCTCAGTAGCTTAGCATCTGATAAGAAAGAAAAAACGGAAATGCCTTAATTTCTCTGGTGTCTTTCATAGGGAACAATGAGATGACTTAAATCCTTCTGCTGAAGTACCTGAAGTACCTAATAAGAAACTGGAGTGCACAACTATATTTATTTTCTAAGGGCAGTGGTCTCCTAGTGTTTAGCGAGCAGGCTTCATGATCAGAAGGTTGTGACTTCGAGTCTCAGACCAGTCACCCTGAGGTACCCTTGAGCAAGGTACCATCCCCAACACCGCTCCCAGGATGCTGGATATCCCTGCCACCTGCTCTACTGTGTGTCCATTTGCTGTGTGATGTGCTGTGGTTTGTTAATAATGATAAATTAGTCACTTTCACTTTACATATTCTTCCGCTCAGATACGTCTCCTAAGTAACATCACACGTGTCTCCTCTTGGGGTTTGACTGAGATCTCAGTAATGTCACACTGCGCTCAGATTTCCCAAACACGTTTATCTGCAACTGAACTCAAATCTCAACAGGAATGGGAATCATCATTTCATCCTCCTGAGCCATAAAACAGCAATATTTAGGATAATCTGTCTGTTCTAACTGCATACCGTACCAGCATCTGATCCCAGATCATTCCAAAAAGTGGCTCAAATGTGATTAGCAAAGATCTGCTTGTTTTGTGTTCACACAGCAGGAAAAAATTGAATCTGTGTCAAATTTAAATGAAACAAATCAGATTCGGGCCTGCTCGGCCCAGTAACGTGTGCTGTGACATCTCTCGCCTCTGTATGAGCAAGCGGCCCATCGTGACGCCGATTACTCACGAATGAAAGAGGGGCGCATGTTGACAGGGCCTGCGGGTCGTGATGTCATTCTCAATGATTTTGCGCCACCCGAGAGCTCTCGGTAGGAGCCTGCTTGACATCAGACTGCAACTCGACGCTCCACATGGCACCAGCTCTGCTCCCACCGGCTGATGCAGAAAAGCATCCCGCATCTCGAATAATCTCTTGGTTTGACGATCTGTTCATTTTCCTGTCAGTGTCCTGAGAGCAGAGAATCTCCCATCTTTATTACAGACTGCGATGATTTCACGATACGACAACCGTGAATGATGTACTGAGGCAAAAAAAACCCCCAAAAAAAACAGCGCTCCCAAACAGAAACGCAGTGAACGCACAGACGGAGTTTGATTCGTGGATAATACCTGTGTTTAATGTTCACATTTGTTCAGATGTGTCTGCACAGCAGGGCTGAGGAGATTGAATAGCAGCATAATTCCAAAAAATAATCCTTTTAGGGGCTTTGCTTTGCCTTCAAAAATCATTTCGGTTTGATCTCGGGGAACAAGCCTTACTTTCTGTTGCAGTCTCTCCGCAATATGTCAAATAAAAGGCCTCCTTGGGTGTCATTTTTAAAATGCTCCCTGCTCGCTACGCTTAAGTCTCTCCCTACTGCAGTCTCTCACCCAGAACTGTCACAATGATTTCTTCTCTCTCTCTCTCTCTCTCTCTCTCTCTCTCTCTCTCTCTCTCTCTCTCTCTCTCTCTCTCCCTCCCTCCCTCCCTCCCTCTCCCTCTGTTTGGCTAGGAAGGTTTTTAATCCAGAGTGTTATCTGTGAGAGTGGTTCAGTACTGGGTCAAGCACAGCCGTACTCATGCTCACTGGAGGCACATGTTGTCAGTAATTAGGCGTAAAACTGCTCTTGCCTTATTTTTGCTGTGCTCTCTTTACAGAATTGACCTCTTCTACTGAGTGCACATATTCAATAAGAGAATGAACAGAAAAGACTTTGAGAACGAAAGTCATGGCGTTTGTTTTTTTTTCCCCCACTGGCTCTGCCTTCCTTTGTGTTTGTTGTTTTGAGTGTTTGCTTTTTTTGTCATTTTGTGATTGATTCCAGCTCTCATTGCAGCGTGTGTCTGTTTCTAGCCTTAATTCATCGCTGTATTCCTGACGGACAACGCTGCTCTGGATAGGCCGCCACCACTCTGTGATGGATTACTCTGGACTAACCGCATCTCTCTCTCTGTTTCTCTCTCCCTTTTGCTCACACACATGCACACACATGCACACACACACACACACACACACACTCACAATTGTGTTATACACGCTTGCAAAAATGCGTACACACTCATGCATGTACAACACTAATGCATTTGCTAGGCTCTTTGTATCTGTGGACCTTTTTATAACACCCACATACTGAACAACACATTCACACACACACACACACACACACACACACACACACACACACACACACACCTGCAGACATGCTGCACACTCTGAGAAGCACGTAAGCCCTCCCTTGCCAGTTGTGCCTCTTTAACAAGGTAATGCATCATAAATTCATCTGGCTCCCAGCAAACATGACTGAGAAATGAGAGTGATGGATGGGTGCCATAGAGAGAGAGAAGGAGGGAAAGTAAAAGAGAAAACAAGAGTGAAAGAGAACCTGAGAAAGTAAATGGAAAGAGACCAAGAAATAAGAGAGATAAAGAAAGAGAGAGAGAGCGAGAGAAAGAGCCTGTGCTAAAGAACACAGTCATTGAGTCACACATGTTTTGTGGGTCATGGGCGGCTAATCTTTATGGTGGCCGTTCGGAGAGAACGCCACAGGGAGAGCTCAAGAAGGAAGAAGAAAACAGTGCTGGCATTCAGCAGGCAGGAGAGAGAGAAGAGGAGAGAAGGAGAGCGAGGAGGAAGGTGTGAGAGATGAGAATTGTGTGATGTTTCTCTATAACAAACACACATCGCAGCAAAGGTTCTGCTTTCCATTTTTGGATTCAGCTGTGGTGGCAGTGAAGCCACAGACAGTGTCAGCACCTTTACATCCTCACTTACAGTAACATCTTGCCTGCCATACACACACACACACACACACACGCGCGCCATGGATACTCCCTAAGTCACTGTGCAGGTGCACTATAATAATCTCCATCTTTTTCTCTGTGGGATACACCCCTCATTTCTACACACATTAATGACTTTCCTCTTTTCATGCCCTTAAAACTGCCTCATGGCACTGGTGCAGGGATGAGGTCTAAACGAGAGAACAGCTGTTGATGGCAGTTCTAATTAAAGTCATAGGCGTTAGTTTAGCAGGAATCAATAGCATCAGTAAAGTTCTATCTTTTATCACCCTATTAAACACCGAGTAGAAACACAGTCTGTCTCTCTGCCATGTGGCTGATTTTGATTAGTTTGTGTTGTCAGTTAATGCCCTAAATCACTTTACATCAATCTATACACCAATCAAACCGTCGTTCTGTTCAATAACATTATAGAAATAATTCAGTCAGGCTTTCAGTGGAGCCAGTGCAATTTTAGCTACTAGTTATATCACTAGCAACTGTGAAGCTCTTTGAGCAAATGGTTTCTTCTGAACTAGCCAATAATAGCCCACACACGGCAACCATCAGGCCATTAGGAACGTGTTGTAGTTATGGTGCCGTGAAGATCAAATAAATGCTTTGTCCAAAACAACACAGTCGACAGTCAAGGGACACGAGATGGGAAATCAGTGCAGTACACTTACAGCGGTGGCCTAGTGCTAAGGAACTAGATTCCAGGATCGGAAGGTCATGTGTTTGAATCCCAGTCCAGCAGGTGCCCTGAGGTACCTTTGAGCAAGGTACCGTCCCCATCACTTCTCCCTGGATGCTGGATATGGTATGGGTTAAATGCAGATGATTCATTTCATTGTGGCTTGCTGTGTATTCCAAATGACAATTAGTCACTTTCACTTACACAGTATAACTGCATAATATGGGACTTTCTGCAGGTGCATTATACTGCAAGGAACTGATAAAGTATATTTTTCTAATATCACTTATGCCAAGCTGTTGGGAATCCATGCCTAATGAAAATACTGATCAAAATGAGATTTAATTTGCGCTTATCAGAACAAATTAGAACAGAATCATTTCTCTTTGTTTTGTACATTAGAGCACTGTTTTAATGAAGGGAGTGATGTAGGCACCAGGGCTGTGTTGTATGGGTAGGATTTTGATGTGACATAATTAAAGACTAGCCTGAATCATGGCTATGAATTAGTATGAACTTCATCACTTTATCACCCTGATTCATCAAAACACCCACAGAAATGGGAAGAGGTTCAGTTGAATTCTGAACTCCTCTGCTGGCATGTGGTCTCTGTACAATGGACTGTTAATCTATCAATGACTTTTACCTTATCAAAAGCTATTAAAAGCTCACACACTGTAGCTTTTAGTTGTTTATTGCCTCCTTTACAACCCACGCCTTCATAAGAGCAGTACTGATGATTAAGATGTTAGTGTGTATCTTATATGTGCAGTACATTCACTTTCCCAGGGACACATGCCTTCATTTTCATAACCGAACTTTTTAAAGTAGAAAATTGAAACACTAGGAGTCAGGACAAGGTGAGTGAGGAAAAAAAAAAGTGCTGGCAACTACAATTACATTTCCGAAATAAAGCTGCTGAATATGTACCCTTGGTGGGACTAGCCCAGTGAAATGCGTTCCCTTAAAGCTACAGCAGTATCTTTCTTCCTGAGACTATAGTTAGCTGCTGGTCAGGTAGTAATGCTTTTACATTTACATTTACGGCATTTAGCAGACGGTATTATCCGGAACGACTTCCCTTCCCTAACTATAGGGATAGTCCCCCTGGAGCAACTTGGGCTCCTGATAAAGACCCTTAACCCCAGTGCTGTTAGTAATGGAGGTGGGATTCGAACCTGTGACCTCTTGACCATAAACACCCCGTTTTGCACCCCGTTAGAGGCCAATCAGCCTCACAGCCCGTTCATATTTTTCTTACGACCTTTTGGTGGTAATATTGACCTCCGGCTCATTTTTTCTTTGCAAGAGAGGGAGAGTTTAGCCCTCCTAGCCCATTTACACCACCTCACACCTGCTTACATTACGCCTACGCCCAGAAAAATAATGCAGCGATGCAAATTTTTCCAGTATAGTCACAATACTTATTAGCAAGCAGCATGTGGTGTGGCCTCAGTGTGAATCACATCATGTTTACATTATGTTTTGAATTCAGTGAAAAACCACTGTAGCCCTTTTGTATGGTAGCGCTTCCCGCCATGCCACACTCCAAGTCCCGAAAGCTTTGTATTGGTCTACTCCATTAATAACACAAATATCCTGACTTCAGAAAAGGATCATGGTGGTTATGCTTCTAAAACTCTCAGATCAGAACAGAATGGCACAAAGACGTGCCTCATTTAATCAGACACCTCCACACACCACCCAATTAGAGCAGGAAATGTTCACACTCTCCTATAATGGGAGTTAATAGGTTGAATCAACTCTTTTTCCCCCCCTCCCGATTCTGTCTGTAACATTTGTATGGCTCTCTAGCTTTGCTTCCAAATCCTCCCCGTTGGCCTCCTCAGGCAGCGCTCCAACTAGAGCGCGCGGTCCCTCCCGGCTAATGGGCTCAGCATGGGCCTCTTGTGAGTGTTGTTAGCACTGGTTGTAACCCAGGCAGGATGAATGGAGCAGTGTGGGAGATAGCCAGGCATGGTGACGCTTTTTCCATCCTCAGGGAGTGAGCCAGTGTGAAACACGGCTCTGAACACATATCTGAACATGGCTTCTCCCTTTAAAACAGCCTTCTAGTCCACACACACAAACCCACACACACACACACACACACACAGGCTATACAGTATGAAGAACATGGATGAGCCTTGGGCATGTAGTCAGATGAATGGTCAGCACTCCTAAATATAGACCTTCTGTAATGATTCTTGTCTCAAACATACAGTTTTAGGAAAAATCTTCAGTTGCTGCAAAACTTTTAGATTATCTGAGGAGTTTCAATTTTTAAAAGGCTCTTAGCATTTCTCTGCCACATTCTGAAAATGTAGCAAAAGGTTTTTAAGGGAACGAAATTTATCTTTGCACCCAAAATGTGACCCTGTGTGTGTTTGTTCATGTATTTGTCCGGGATGGAAGGGTGACCTGGTCACTTTTCCCTGGTCACTTTTCCCTGGTCACTTTTCAGCCTGTGTGCCTTGAGATAGTAACCCAGTTTTCTGCAGTAAAGGATGGATGGATGGATGGATGGATGGATGGATGGATGGATGGATCCACAACGCTCACCACAAAGAAATGCTTCCCCTATATTTAACCCTTCCACCCATGTGGAGCAGCAGGAAATCATACATCCAGCACCCGGAGAGCAGTGTTGGGGCTCGGTACCTTACTTGGGGATATCTTAGGGTAACCCAGTTTGAACCCTCAAAATATTGATATTAGTGCTTTGCATCCCGTACCTGAGAACACAGTAAAGCACTGAGCGATTGTATCCGTGTACTGCTCTGCTGGGCACCTACTGCTACTGCCAGTATGTTCCAGCCCACTGTTATTTATGGGAAAATATGCAAAAATCCTTTTTTTCTTTTTAATGCACTAAGCAAAGCAGTACTTCCATAATACCGTACCATAATAAAAAGCAGTAAGGCTCCACTGCTGCCCAGCACATCCGTTACACATTATATTTTCTACTACTTATGCAAGCATGTTTACTCTGTAGGCCCTTTCAGTTTTTTGCCTTCTGGCGACACAGTGCTCACATTAGTGTTGGAGCTCTTATACAATAATCTCTGAAATATGATCAATAGATGTGGTCAAAATGATCCTGCCACATAATATTTGCTCTAAACTATATCTTCTCCAGCATGGAAAAGCCCAACCTTGATTTCACCTCCATGCAGATTTTATGATGGAATTCCGCTCAGGCAGAGGGGTTTAGATGTTATTAAGTATTTATACATGGTCATTACTCATTCATAAACTATTAATAGTTTATTTGGAGATTGAATCTCGTTAGTAGCATTACAACCGCCTCAAGGACGTGCAGCACCAGGGTAAGTAAGCCTGTTTACCAGAGGAAGCAGTGCTACAGAAAGTCCTGACTGTTTAATGAAGTTTAAAATAGGAGCAGTCAGGCTGGTCAGGGCAGACGGAGGTCCACCTAATGCCCAGTGTCTAATGACTTCCACAGATGCTCTGTGAAATGTCCTCAAACACACAGAGGCAAGGACAGAACAAACTCTAACGTGCAGTGACATCAGAGTCAGCTGCAGTTTTTAAATGTGTGCTCACTGCGCCGTTCTGTTTTCTGTACTGTCAGTGGCTGCGATAACGGCTGAATTTACATTTTTCCCATTCCTACCACACCCTCGTTCTGTTTACTGTGCTGTGGAGGGATTCATCTGGGAAAAGCCTCATAAACATGTTTTAGCATATCTGATTTTCATTCAATTGTTGTTGATTGTTTTTGCCTTTTTTTCTAATAATGATACAAATAAAATCAACAGTAATAACAATAGCATCATTATTATTGCTACTGCTATGGTTTAAAAAAAAAAAAATAATAATAATAATAATAATAATTGTTGTTATTATTGTTGTTGTTGTTGTTGTTGAGATACAAGCTTGTATGTGTGTTTAGTGTATTCCAATATTTACTCCTTTGTACAGATTGCATGTTCTCACAAAAGCAAAGCACAGAGAATCTGAAGAACTGAGTATACACATGTGCATGAGCGTGTGTGTGTGTGTATGTGTGTGTGTGTGTGTGTGTGTGCATGAATGAAGGGGAGAGAGAGAGAGAGAGTCCCATGTCCACACTCATGGCTGTCACCGTTAAACACACACATAAACGAGGTGTCATAAGACAAAATCCAGGACTCTTTTCTCAGTGGGTATCACACACACACACACACACACACACACACATACACAGTGTGATTACTGCAGAGTCCTTTATAACAGAGTAGGTTATTCATGCCGGAGGTGAGAGCTGAGAACTGGATGAGTAAAGATACACTCTTTTTTTCTCTGTGAGATTGAAGTGGCAGCTGATATTCCAGTATAAAAGCACATGATGGGCAAATCGAGAGCAGGAGGAATAGGGGCGGCCTGTCTGCAGGCTATAATCATTACCTACATGCAGTTTATTCACTTACAGCTTCAGAACAGGAACATAAGATAAGCCATAAACCAAAGCATGATCATGTTTGGAGCAACATAAGAAGCTCTCTGATCCTTCGAAGGGCTTTTTTTTTCCAAGCTCGGGCATAACTCAAACATTTTTCAAAATCTGTTCAGAGGCCTGAGGGAAGAGGCGGTGTTTTCATTTCAAATTCATAAATCATTCATACGTCAGGAAAGTCTGTTCTTTAGGAATTCTTTGCGCTGCTTCATATTGACATTTCGAATGTATTTCCCCTCCTCATAACTGCCATGATCCTCCAACCCGTCACTCCTCTCCAGACCTAAGATTTGAATAAAGTGACACATATATTCAGTTTTTTTGTTCGTTTGTTTGTTTGGGGTTTTTTTTGGATACTAGAATATTAGGAGTGAGGTGCAGTGTATAATGATCTGGGGAAAATGGGTGGAAGGAATGGTTGGCCTGTGAAGAATGCCATTTTATGTGGCATTAAAAGCACTGCTGTCGCTCTTTTAATCACATTCACTTAATAAAGGAGTAATTGTCCCCTGCAGGGCTGGGACGTGTGTGAACCTTTACTCGCAATGCAGCCCAATCTGCTCTCTGCAGACATGCACATCAGATAGCGCTCTTAACTCCCAGTGGGAAGTCATCAGTCTCCCTAACCCCTTCCATCCCTGCTCTCGCTCTCTGTGTAGCTCTGTCTCATCAGTTCTCCTGCTATCTCTATATTTTTCTCACACGCGGTCACCCCCTGGATTGAGCAAGGGGTGCTTTAGCAGTGCCATTTCTCCAATGTACTGCTCCTATCTGAGCTGCGACCTTCATCTCACCCCTGGTCTGGTCTGATCTAGTTTGAGTTCGGATTAACAGAACCCCCAAGCTAGGTAATATAATCGAGGATCACCTTTGCAGAGCCTTAATTGAATAAAAAGTAATCGACAGGTCAACACACCATTCTAGATTACTTTCTAGATTATTTGGAGGAGTAAACGAACGAGCCGCTCTGTGATCCTGTGAGACTAACGGGATTCTGTTCATCTTCTTCAGATGTAAGCAGTAGAGAAACACTTCCAGCTGAAGTAAGACAAAGCTCTAGCTCTATTAAACACACTCAGCGCAGCACTCTAAAGGAGTAATTGTGGGCCAGATGTGAACCCAAATGCGTCGAGCTACACAAATTACATTTCACGAGTTGTTGCATCCTAAATTGTCATCACGCATTTCATTCTCTGTGCGAGTGTAAGCTGCATTCTGAGCGCTCCAGCAATGGGGCGCTTTAGCAGTCATAACCTATGCCTGATCTCAGACAAGAGAGATAAACTCTCCTTCCCCTGAGAGCAGTTTAGCTGCCACACAATCTCACCTGCCTTCCATTTTTCACTTCAGTCTCTTGGCCCCATAGTTAGTCTTGGGGACAAGTTTGGGGGACAGTTTTTGGGTACGGCCTCTGTAGTGCGTTTTAGTAACAGATCATTAAAGTCAATCACCTGATTTAAATCATCTGTCTAATGCTGTACAGATCCCCCTCTTCCCACCAAAACCATGACCCATAAAGGTATGGATTCCACAAGACCTCTGAAGGTCATGGGCAGCAGTGGCCTAGTAGTTAGGAGCGAGGCACCAAGAGCAGTGGCCAAGGTTGTGGGTTCAAATCTCGGACCAGTAGGTTGCTCTGAGGAACCTTGGAGCAAGGTACTGTCCCCATCCCTGCTTGCTGGGTGCTGAACTGTGGGATAAATGCAGAGTTTTTTTTTCGTTGTGGTTGTGCTGTGTTCACAATGACAACAGCCACTTTCACTTTCATAGCTGGAACCTGGACTTTAGCAGTGAATCCTTTAAGTCTTGTAAATTACAAGGTGTGGCTCAAATCATCCCTGAGTCAGCTTAAAATGGTTGCTGCAATTAGGGAATGCTGTTGCCATAAAAGTGCGTTCCGGTTCTCCAGCAGTGTTTGGAATGGTGGTACTTATCAAGGTAATATCCACATGAATGCCGAGACCCAAGGTTTCACAGCATTACACTGCCTCTGCCAGTCCCATAATGCCTCCTTGTGCCATCCAGATAAACCTGCCCTTGACTCATCAGACTAAGCCATGTTCCTGCATTGCTCCATGGTCCGATTCTGCTGCTCATGTACCCATTAGAGGTATCACCAATTTGTAGCTCTTTTTGTGAGATCAAACTACACGGTTCCGTCATTGATTCTCACGTGCATCAGTGAAACTTGGGCATCCATGACTATGTTCATCAGTTGCTTGGGCTCCTTTTGGTAGAAACCAATCTCTTCACAACAACAACTACTTAGAGATGCTCTGACCTGTTGGTGTCTCCACAATTCGCTCACTCCATCAAGAGTTTAAGAACTGATTGTATGCTGGGTCCATAATGAACGCCACAACTGAAAAGTGCTGTTATCAGTCACTGTAATCAATGCTTCACGTCACCTGTAAGTGGTTTTAATGCTGTGGCTGATCGGTGTGTATTCTACCTTTTAATTGGGCAAGTGGTGTGGTGAGGGGTGCAATTATTTCTTTTCAACATTAGGGGGGCTGCAACCCCCATTAGTTAATGTCCCTCTAGACAGGACACTGTCAGTGTCCAAGCATGCTTTACTGGTCATTTTGCTTAATTTCCTCTCTCTGTCTACCTCACTCTCTCAAGCACACACACACACACACACACACGCTAGCTCTTAAAGCTCTCAGTGCATCTATCCACTCTTCTCCCCTCTCTGTCTCCATTAGCCAGCCTGGCGGTCTGATTGTAAGAGGCCCTCACTAAAGCACTACGTTCCATCGGCAGAGGGAAAGCGTGTGGCACGGCGCAAAAACCCCAGATCTCCCTTTTGTTCGTTTGTACGGCTTCCACTTTCAACAGCTCACTGCTCCCCTCTCCCTGAATCCCTTTCATCCTCCCGTCCAACAGTTGGCCCGAAACCGGGGGGATAATTAAGATGAAAAGAGGCGAGTTTGAAATTTCTAAAAGTATGCACCTAAATTCAACCCTGAGCATCCAGAGGACACAGGCATGAGAGAATGTGTTTCTGTGAAGTGGAGTTCAGAAGGTCAGCTTATGTTTAACATCAAGCAAAAGTTTGGAAACATCTGTTCAGGGAAGGTGCGCCTAGCCGCATTATGCAATTGCGTATTATGTATTAAACACCCCAATTACAAAAAATCCTATAATTTAATTTGTTAGACCCTTTAAAGTTGCCCCTTCCATCCTCTTGCATCTATGGAGCTTTATAGATTCTTGGCATTTTTTCAAGCAGTTCCAGAAGGTGCTACCTGGGATACATGCCTGCTAGGTAAAGGAGGCCATTTTCATCTATTTTCCAAATTAATTTACACCAAATTTGTTTTGCATCTTTTATAAATGCATTGCAAGCACATAAGCATGGGGTCAGATCTCAAGAATATTAAAACCTGTTAGCAGCAGTGCATAAACATTTCACAGACACTTTTATTATTACTGATAAATGTGTCTTTAAATGGAAATGATCATTCTCATGAAGGCCTTGCTCTTGGTAACTCTCACTTTGTGCAGTTCTCTCTGATCGAGTGTGGTGGCCACCAGTGTAGTGGGTATCAATGTATGTTGGATTCACCATTAAAACCATGATGTCCCCACTGACGATCTAACATTATCTGTGTTCTTCTCCACAGCAACAGGAGCAGGACCCCACTAACCTGTACATCTCCAACCTGCCTGTGTCTATGGATGAGCAGGAGTTGGAGAACATGCTGAAGCCTTTCGGCCATGTCATCTCCACCCGGATACTGCGAGATGCCAGCGGCGTTAGCCGAGGAGTCGGCTTTGCCAGGTAGGAACACCACACACACACACACACACACACACACACACATACACATAAACATAGATCCTGGGGAACTAATGCTTCATTACGCAAAATTCAGCTCCATCCTAAAGAAATCCAGATCTCAAAAACAACAACACATCCAACTCATAAAGTCCCTCTGAAACAAACACTGATCGCTGGGAGCAGGTGGTTAATTAGGGCTGGAATAATCATTGTTTGGATGTCAGGCTGATGACCTTTGCATGAGCAGGGTTGTGCTTGGCAGCGTCTGAACAGTGCCATATCTTCAATCAACATGGAAATATGGGTGTTTTTCTTTGTTTGTCTGGTTCTATTTGTCTTTCTTTCTTTTTTTCTTCTTGTTCTCCTTGGGGTGGCGTGTGTGAGGCACGCTGGCTGGTGTTCAGGGTCACTGGCTGTGTAAGAGATCCCAGCAGAGGCTCACGCTCCACCACTCACCATGTGTTTGGTGTGTGTGTGTGTGTGTGTGTGTGTGTGTGTGTGTGTGTGTGTGTGTGTGTGTGTGTGTGTATGTGGGTGTGTTTCTGTGTGTGTGTCTGTGACCCAGCCAACCAATTAGCCATTCAGCCATGATTGGGTGAACAGAGCTGAATGGAGCCTCACAGAGGAGAGGATACACACCAGAGAGTTGGGCTAAATGAAGACTCCAGCCAGCAAGAGCCAAACACTATACTAAATGCACCATACTCTCTCTCTCTCTCTCTCTCTCTCTCTCTCTCTCTCTCTCTCTCTCTCTCTCTCTCTCTCTCTCTCTCTCACTCACTCTCTTTCTTTCTCTCTATTGTCTAATAATTTTAGTTCTATGTCTAAAAAAAGAGAATAAGAGGTTTCAAAGCTACATCACTTCTGAGAAGTTCACCACACTTTGTACAGAAGTCTCATTCGATCTCTCTCCCTTTCTCTCAGGATGGAGTCCACTGAGAAGTGCGATGTGGTGATTCAGCACTTCAACGGCAAGTTTCTCAAAACCCCGCCAGGAGTGCCAGGTACGACTGACAGCTCAACTCTGCTGTGTGCTTCTGCTGTACATTGCTGCATCGTTAAAACACTGCCAAGGTCTAGAGATCAAGTCCCAGCTGCGCCATTTCCCACCTGTGGCTAAAAGCCCTCTGGCAGTGTAATTGACCACTGTCCCAGTGGGGAGGGGTTGAGGTCAGTCTCTCCCCAACGCCAGCGTAGTGATGTGACTGTGCAAAGTGTTCACGCCACGAGACTTGGAACCAACTGACCTATCCAGGCTCCTCCCACAATTAAAATAACAGGCAAATATTTAATGCCAAGAGCCAATGAAATAGATGTGGAGCTTTACTCCACATAGTTACACTGATCAAGCGAACACTTCACAGGTTAAGTTGATTAGTCACAGCCGAGAGTGTCAATCAGTTACATGCGTTAGTTGAGAAGTATCAAAGAAATCTATCTGTCTGTCTGTCTGTCTGTCTGCCTGTCTGTCTGTCTGTTTATCTATCTATCTATCTATCTATCTATCTATATATATATATATATATATATATATATATATATATATATATATAGAGAGAGAGAGAGAGAGAGAGAGAGAGAGAGAGAGAGAGATTTGTGTTTTTTTCGTCACGTAACAGCAACCATATTTTCTTTCCAATCAGTTTCAGTTACCAAGAACACCAAACTCCACTCTGGTGGCTCTGAGTGTTTTAAATGGGAAATTTAAGCAACTCTAAACAAAGCGTGCTGCCATGTCTCATTAGGCTGAAGTAAAAAGGCATCAAATTAGTAAAAAACCTGAAGTTATATTATCTAAATGTTCCTCAACCAGAATGTTCCTTGGCCCGGTCTCAGTGTGATGTGGTGCAGCTTTGATTATTAGGTGTTAATGTCACCAGCCTGGTGTGAGCATGCGAGAGCTTTCTGAAGCCAGAGAACAGCGAACATAAACACCATGGACCATGTGTGTCACACATACACGCAAACACCTTCTGAGTGGAGTTTTCCCAGGTCTGTAGAGTTGTTTTTTTTCCTCGTCTGTCATGGAACCTGCTTGCTTGAGAGAGCTGTAGAGGTTTGGGCAGATTTTAGCTTCGCCTGCAGGTAGAGGAGGATGTGGAGAACAGAGAGGGATGTGTGCACAGCTTCTGATGTCTGGATACGTGTTTGTATCTGTTTTTTTTTGTTTGTTTTTTTTAAGGGACAAAGGAAAGAAAGTGAAGCAATGCGAAAGCAAGTGACAGAGCAGATCAGAGAGAGGGAGAGCACAAGCTGTGACTTCGGCAGTAGCTGTGTGTGATTTGCAGTGTGTAGTGTGACGCCCAGTGTCAGAGACAGAGGCAGGTGGATGATGGATGGCTTCATCTCATCTCTCTCTCTCTCTCGCTCTTTCTCGCTCTCTAACACACTCCCTTCCTGCCCCCTCCTCCCGCCATCAACCTCCAATTTACAGCCTATATCCGCATGTGTGTGTGTGAGCGTGTGCCTCGGTGTGTGCGCTGCTGTGTTGGAAGGAGGCGTTGGGTTATCAGGCCCAATGACTTGTTGTCAGTTGACACAAACGCTTGTTGGCTACAGGAGGAATTAATATGAAGAAAAGTTTTTCAATAAGCTTCTGGAATGAAAAGGCGCGAGCAGAAAGAGAGCGGCAATGTATGATTTATAACCCTGCCTAAAAGTGCTGCCTTCCTAAAGTCAGGGATAAAAACCCATCCTCCTCCAGCGCCGTAATGGATTCAGCCTTGAAAATGAAACGCCGCATGTATTGATATCCAGGTTTAATGCTCAAAAATAGCACCTCATTGATTTTCCCTCTGCCTCTGTGTAACAGAGAGACTGCTAGCCATCGAGTGGAACTGATGTGGCTGTGCTTCAGAAAATGATGATGGATCTGTTGTGTTTGTGTTCCGGCTCTCTGTCAGAACGCACCGTGGTGTGTGTAGTGTACTCAAGTGAAGGTTCCTCTCAGAGAGGCATACTTTATTAAATTACGGTTGATAGAGATGCCTTCCCTGCATGTTGAACATTCAAGTCTGCTGCAGCATCTGGAGGTCATTGGATTAAAATAGACAGCTTTAAGACCCAGCAGAGCACTTTGCATCTTTATTCTCATTGCTTCTACTTTTAGTAGTGTCTGTGTGTGTGTGTGTCTGTGTGTGCAGCCAAGCATTTTCTCTCTTAGTGGGACCACATGGACCATTCATTCATTATTATGTCAACCACTTATCCTCACTTGGGCCGTGGGTGGGGCTGGAGGCTGTCCCAGTATTCACAGGGTTAAAGGTGGAGAAAGTCATTTGCAGGAGAGAAACAGAAAAATTTACTCAGACACACACCATGGATCATCTGCAATCCTCCTGATGTCCATTTGCAATCACACATAGAGACAGAGAGAACATGAAATCTGGACACGGAAAGGATCCGGGCCTCCAAGGCTGGGAGCTGAACCCACAATATTCTGACTGTGAGGCGACAGCATTACCTACTGCACCACAGTGATGTGCAGTTTAATTAGTAAGTAATTCATTCTTTCGTGGGTGGGCCAGAGACACAGCGGGTTGTGCTGTCATCTCACAGCAGGTCCAGTGTCCAGATGCCAGGTAGGATGGTCCGGCTCCTTAAAAAGGAGATGTTCTCTTTGTGCCTGGGTTTCCTCCGGGAGCTCCAGTTTTTTCCCATCGTCCAAAGACATGCACATGAAGTGGACTGGAGATGCTAAATTGTCCACTTGGTGTGTGTAAGTGCACCTATGTGTCTGCCCTGCAATGGACTGGTGACCTGTCCAGGGTGTTTCCCCACCTTTTGCCCTGCGAGAGCTGGGAAAGACTCCAGCTCTGCCCATGACCCTAATAAGTGTAAAATGAGACGGTCTATAACCAAGTGTTAAAAGAGACGTTTCTTATATTTTATGTTTTTTATTTGCCATTTTAACTGATAAAAACGATTGTCATTGGCAGCAGTGAATTATGGAATAGGAAGGGCTGCTCAGGATCCACCTGTTGGTTCCTTCATGGCCTGGAAACTTTTTCGCTGTATTTGAAGAGTGTTCAAAATGGGACAGCTTAGTTGCTGCTCTGTGATGCAGTCTTCAGATGCAGCCTTCAAGAGGTGCAGCACCTAAACTGAGACACGGCTAATATGGGAGCGTGTCTGTGTTTCTGTCCTACGATGAAATGGTGACCTGTCCAGGGTGTTTCTCTGCCTTACACCCTATTATCCCTGAGATGGGCTTTAGCACCACCTGCGATGCTGGTTAGGATAAGGGATTAAGAAACTTGACAGATGGAACCCAACAAATCATCTTCATCTCCATCTTCATCTACTATCAATTACTATGATGGCTGGGTTGGAGAGTTTTGTTACTGAGGTTCATAATTAGGTTTAAGGTTAGACCATACTTGGACAGTTGCATACGAATAGACCCCATTTCCTGAAAAGGTTTAAATACTAATGTCTTTGTGTGTGCACTCCCTCTCTCCGCCTGCTGGTTTACTAGCTTTAGCTTACGCAGGCTGTTCTAATAGGCCACAGTGGAGCCATTGGAGTGTACACCTAGTACACCTAATTACTCATGCACTTAGGCAACATGCTGATGCCGGAGGAGATAATGATTAGAACAGTGCAATTCTGTGACCTCTCATAAACACACACACACATACACACACACACACACACCTCTAGGTTATGTTTGGGGAGGTCTGAAACTCTTTTGGTCTTGCTGACACATCAGTAGAAACTCAATAAATCCTTACATTGTGGACCCTCTGACACAGATGTGTGTGTGTGTGTGTGTGTGTGTGTGTGTGCATGAATGCATGTGTTTAATGGAATGACCCATCAGGCAATGCTCTCCTCGGTTAATGAATGCCTCTGAAGTAGAAAAGCGAGTAGAAAAGCACATTCTACTTTTAAATTTCTTTTTTTCAGAAATAATTTATATCCAGATTCTATTAAAAGTGAGATTCCAGCTTTTGACAATGTTCTAATATAATTATTACCAGAATGTGGCCCCAGGATCGGAAAGTTGTGGGTGAGAATCCCAGACCAGTCAGTTGCCCTGAGATACCCTTGAGCAAGGTATCGTCCCCATCACTGCTCCTTGGGTGCTGGATATAGGTGCCCACTGCTGCACAGTCTGTGTGGGCTGTGTGTTTCAAAATGACAAACAGTTACTTTCTTATCCCTTTATTCAGTATAAATGACGATCCAATGGGAAACAAAACACCTGGTTTTCAATTTGCGGTTAGTTGACATGCTAGCTTTTGAGGGAGGATCACATGTAGTTTTTTTTCTGGTAGGTGAATTAGGTGAGAAAAATATTAAATCATTCTGTAAGATGAGGTCAGTCAGTGTGTTTTATATTAAAGCAGTTGTAAAGGATCCAGAGTTTAGGCCACACAGGCTGCTGGTTTCCTGACTTTGCTGTGCGGTCATCACTGCACTCTTTCACTGTATGCTTGTAATACACAGAACATCTCAGATCATCAACCACTGCTCAACTTGAACCTTCTCTTCTCTGTGTAAGGAATTTCCAGGGGAATGACTCCACTCTTATACCTTTCTACACTTTCTTCTCTTCTTTTTCCTTTTGGCACCAATCTTTTGGCTCTAGTACCCATCAGCCACAGGGTTAATAGGTTGCTTGGCTGATGATGTAAGTCGCTCTGGATAAGAGCATCTGCTAAGTGCTGTATAGAACAGGGGAGAACTCTGAGAACCTGCCCTGGAGTTCTGGTGATTCCTTTCTTATACTAACCCCCCTCCCCAAAATGGAATAAACTTCTTTTTTGATGAGCTGGTCTTAAATTGTGTCCAGATGTAGTAGGTCTGAGGAGACTGGCACATGAGCTAGACAGTGATCCAAAAGAACCTTGGCTGCAGAAGGTGCTGTCTGGTCCTAAAAAAAAGTGTCTCTCTGAGCTGAGCTGGCACAGGAAGACAGTAAGGATTCATATCATCTGCTGGAGGAGTGTAGTCTGAATTGCAAAAGAGGTACTTGAGAGGCTCTTCTTGTTGGATCTGAGGTAAAAGCCAGTGTTTGCCACTAAGAAGTGAGATCAAAGAGGAAAAGATGGTGAGAGATGAGTTTGATTTGTTCAAGGAAAAACTCCCCACAGTCAGTCGAACAAAACCTTAAAGGAATGGTTCTTCTAACATCTTATCACAGTTGTTACCCACTTAACCCCGATGTAATCGATCTGTCAAGATGTGTTCAGAGTCTGAATTCTTTATTTTTGCACTGAAGCTATATCGCTTACCATGCTGCCAAACACGAGGAGTTGAAATTGACCTCGATCATTTGCATAAATAAAATCCCCAGAACATCTCCAACTACATCCAGATCATTAAAAGTGAAAGGGACCACTTGTCATTGCGAAACACAGCACACAGTGAAAGACAACAATTGCAACCTTTGCCTTTAACTCACACACACTGTGCCGCAGGGGCAGCCATATCACGTACCCAGGGAGCACTGATGGGTACTGTACCTTGCTCAAGGGTACCTCAGGGCAACCTACTAGTCTGGAATTCAAACCTATAGCCTTCCGATTCTGTGGCCTAGTCCCAAAACACTAGGCCACTGCTGCCTGTTTGCTAAAAGGGTCATATGACTTGGTAATATGATGACCGAGGAAGATCTAAGCAGCCCCCTGTAGATCTTTAAAGGACAAGCAGAAATTTCCGAATACAGCCAGAGAAAAGGTACCAGGAGGTGCTTTTGTGAAGTGAAGTCTGACTAACCAATACCCCTGCGAACTGAAAACAAGGGTGCAAGTTTCGGAACTGTAACCAGAGGGAGTTGTACTACACAAGGGGTTTACAAGAGCAAGGTGAGGTTCAGCCAAAAAAGAGAGAGCTGACTAGACTTGTAGGGAATTAAGGAGGAAGCAGAGGGGCAGAGAAAAGAGGAGATCATGTGGTCAGCGCACCGGAAGACCTGCAGGATCAGAACAGAAAGGATTAGAAGAGGTGTAGACAAGTGGGACGGGTGATGGAAGAGATGTTCGCTTGCAGGGGAGTGACGGCGCTAACACAGGTGCAGAAGTCAAACAGTTTATTTCAAACGGTTTATTTGTCGCATATACAGTTATACAAGTACAGCAACAGAACAGAGCATGGAATGTAACAAAATTAGTCTAGATGAAAATAGTACATAAAATACAGAGGTAAAATATACAGAAAAAAATGAAAATATGTCAATATGTAAATATGAATATGAATATAGTTGTAGGGGCACCAGCAGTGTAACTGAAATGTAATTGAAGGTATAAAAGATAGACAGAGTATAAAGTGATTTTTTTTATACAGAGCATATATGTGATGTTGTGCAAATGTGCAAATAATGAGCACATGAGATGTGTGTGTGTGTGTGTGTGTGTGTGTGTGTGTGTGTTTGTTGCTAATAATGTGCAAATGGGAAAAGGAAGACTGTTAGAGAGGAAGGGATGAAGAGTTGGGCAATAGAGGAGAGAGATGAAGATGAAGATGTCCAGCACAGCACCTGCGGGTGTGAGTACCTGGAGACTGTTAAGATCATGCAGAGCTGGGGAGGCCTGGGGAATCTGGCCGACTTGGTGGATCTGATCATTAGCCGGAGTAGCGGGAACAGTGAGAATGGACCTCGGTCTCGGTGTTTGGTGGAATGATTCAGCAGAGGGAGCGGACAGATAACAGAGGGAGACTTCAGAAGCGCAGATGTCCAGATCTGAGGGGAGAAAGCAAAGCTGCGAGGGAAAAAAGGAAAATAGAAATTTCTGAGAAGTCAGATAAAGGGAGGAGGAGTTCCAGGCTTATTTAGTTACTCAGTGAAGAGTTTCGAAAAAGTGAACTCGGAATTGAAAGTACACACTGATAAAACAATCGTTTTCCACTGCTTTATGTGTAGTTACTGGAAAATAGCCAAATTCTTGTGCTGCATTCACATGTTCAGTGATAGGATGATATGAAGTGGCGTGAACAGTGAACGAAGGTGATATGAATTTGGTATGAATGGGGTGTTCCTGCTTTCGTGTGCGTTACGCTTTTCTGCATTTTTGAAAACAGCCATTTCTAATGGCGTCTAATTGTGTGTTTTTAGTTTTTATTCTAGCTTTTCCTGACCTGTTATGCTAAGAAAATGAACATCTGTGTTCCCAGAAAACCAACATCCTTGTTTATTCCTTGCTGTCGCTGTAGCAAAGTTCTCTGTTTATGGAATGATCCGCTTTATGGATATTCATGGGACGTGGCCTTTTGATCCATTTAAAGATTTGACTCATCGGGTTGTTCATTTATTGCTGAAATTGACAGCCAGGAATGTTAAAGGGGTTAATTGATTATTGTGCTCTGGGTGTGCAGGGCTGCAGTGAGGTCCTATAGACTGACATCAGCTCAGTGTGTATGTGTGTGTGTGTAGTCAGAGGCGCTAATGAGAGCTGGACTCTGGGTGCTGACTGGCGTCTGCTGTTTGGACAGTCTGTGTTTAAGAAACACGCTTCACACATTCACATCGCAGAGGCTGGGGGGGGGCGGGGGGGGGGGCTGTCACAGGGATGTGCTAATGAAGCAGTTTATTTTCTCTGGCCTTATTGCGAAGTGTAATAGGCCATGATACACCCCCCACCCTTTAAGACTCTCTATCTCTCTGGTGTTTTGCCTTTCTTTCATCAGAGAGAAAAAAAAAAAAAACTCCTGCACCCAGTAGAGCAGGCACAGGCTGCAGATACATTTCTGCCTGTTATTTTCTTCTGCCCTCATTTCAAGAACACTGTAATTGTTCATTCACACTCTAAAGTAATCTGAGCTGGAGAAGCAGAGGGGTGGAGGGACCATAACATGTAATAGCACTAATGGGAGTATGTGTGTATGTGTGTATGTGTGTATGTGTGTGTGTGTGGGGGGGGGGGTTCATTACCATCCTCTGAAAGGCTTTGTGATGAAGGTTCCATAAATGTAGTTTTAGTACGTGACTTTCTAACATACAGAGCTAGAGACTTATACACAGAGAAAGAATGAAAGAGAGAGAGAGTATTGTAACAAATACCATTTCCTATTTTTACCCACACCCTTGTTTTTAAACGCCCCTGTGCCCTTTGGAAATAAAAGCCAGAGGGGTAGTATTTTAACCCTTCCCACAAAATGGGACACCCTCCAAGAACTCAATACATTAGTCATCCATGGCATTTATGTAAACAGATTCACCATGTTTGTCTGGACTGGACTGGACAAACTGGACTGTTTGTCACCCTATCCCTCCATCCCAATGAGGATTCCTTCAGCCCCATGCAAAATGTAGGTATATGGGAAAGGGGTGAAATGGGACTGGGCCAAAAGAGTGAGCATAAGGTAGAGGGTGCAAGAGAGGGAGAAAACATCAGACAGAAGCGAGAGGGAAAGGATTGAGACACAGAGGGAGTGAGAGAGGTTTATGTGAAATGCAGAGAGAGTGAGTAATGGTGTCTCTCCTCTGGCTGTGGTTAGGCCTGCTTTGGGGACCCTGCTGAAGAGTCAGATGGAGGGCTTTTAAAAGGCTCATAAAGGCACACATATTATACCCATAACCTCATTCACAGGAATTCTTTAAGCTGGATTCCTCCACAATCCCATCATGCCAGAACACATGGTTGACACTTTTTGATGTTTTCAAGAATATGGAGGAAACGATTCTCTTATGTAAATCACATTATGATATCTATCCATAGTTTTATGAAACTCACGGTATTGGTCAATGGTTGGGACACATGTTTAAGAACTACATTGGAAACCAGACGATTTATAGGTTGGCACACCGTATGGTGCATTATTTCTTAAAGAGGGAGCAATCCTGAACACCGCAGTAGAGTTAGAAAGTGCTGAACTCCAGTCGTTACATCATCCTAATTACTATGCGTGCCTTGTTAAAAGTTCATTAGTGGAATGTCTGTCCTCATTAGAATGGTTGATTCAGTCCATGGTGTTGGGACAAGACAGGGCGGGTCGCAATAGCTCTGTTAGGCAGTATTTTGCTGTTTGCAATACATCCATCGGTCCTTTTTTCATGGTCAATGCGCAAGTGCAAAAATAAGACACTCATCACTGACATGTGTTTCTAATATATCATTGGTATTTTTGTGCCCTCCAGCATTTATACTGGAGCAAAGCATTTACTGAGTTAGATTTAGTACATTATCAAAAAAACAATAATCATTTTTAATGGCCTTTAAGAGCGCATGAAGGCTGAACTGCACTTGTAGTAGAATAAGGCTCTAGATGTGTTATTTCATAGTTTTGATATCTTCACTTTGTTGCACAAATAAAAAATAAAGAGAAGCAAGAAAAATGTGCACCTTTGACAAGGACCAAGCTGTGATGGCTAGACAAGTGGGTCAGAGCATCTATCAGTCGGCAGGACTTGTGCTTGCAGTATGCAGTAGTGAGGACCTGGCAAACTTATATATAAGGAAGGACAACCACGGAACAGGATCCCAAAGCTCACTGATGGACATGTTTGGCTGAACTGGTCTAGTCCCGGTCCAGAAGAACCACTATACACATCTCAATCTTTCAGCTTACAGAAAAGAAAGGTTCTGCTGAAGCTAGATACCACAGCACACCTTCAAATGTCTTATGGACTCAAAAGACACACACACACACACACACACACACACACACACACTGAACAGACCACTGGCAAATGCTGGCCCAGATATAACAGTGTGTTATGATTCATTTCATGTGTGCAAACATATGCAAACACGCACGGAGCACTTTGCCTGTCAGAGTAGATGTGGTGGTTCAGGTGTTTTGTGAAAATCCTCAGATGGCCTAGAAAGAGTTGAAAGAAAAAGTCCATTCTTGCTGCTAACATTCTGAAACCCTCCTATTCTGAAGACCTCCTCTCTTCCCTGTTCTCCACTGCTCTCTCAGCTCTGCCTCTGCTCATCAAAGTTGGTTTCTGGCCTGCTAACTGAAGGAGAAGTTGCCCAGGACTTAAGCCCAACTTTTCTGAGTTCTTCTGCTGTCCTACAGTCATACAGTCTCATCATAACCGTTAGTCATAGGTTAAAGGCACAGTCTGACAAAGTGACACTTAAGCTTTTCAGCCTTCTTTGCTAGTTCTATTAAAATGTAACATTGTTTTTGAGGAACCTGTCACTGATAAAACTGGGTGTGTAGTTATTGGTTATAATTCAAAACTATAGTTGGATATTTGGTAAAAATAGTGTTTTTTGTTATAATATTCCTATATTTTTTATGAGCAAGAGCAGTCTGCCTAGTATATTATAAGATCTCTGCAGACCAGAGACATTTTTAGCACATTAAATATTGGAAAATGTAAGTAATGCCACATTTTCGATGTTCATAACCATTATTTTTGATTTAAACAATGAACCTCGGTCGTGCGAGTGTACACTTAATACTGATCATTTTGAGGAGGTTAAATTAGAGATAAGAAGGCCTTCAGATACTGTAATATTTCAGTTCAGTCACGTGAACCCAGAACGAGACTGAAGACTGTACAGACTGTAAAACCCAGCCATGTGCAAAGCTCGTCGAGTATTTTCAGAATTGCATTTCTGTTTTATTTTCGCCGTATTTATCTTCAGCCCTAAATTGATTGATTTAGCTGTGCTGTGGCATAAACAGGCGAGGCGAGATTATCTCATTTATACCAGATAGAATATTAAAGTGTGAGAGGAAGAGAGAGAGAGATAGAGAGACCTAATAGCCGCTGTGTGTGTGTGTTAGTGTGTGTGACCTGGGAGGAGATAGCAGCCAGCAACAGAGGGATTTAGCCTTTGAGAGGGGAGTCCATTAAGACATCCTAATGTGCTTTTCTTTATGAAGCTTTAATTGAAGCTGCTCGATGACTCATGCATGTCTAAATCAGACTGATTTGATTTCATACACACAAACACAACTGCAAACACACACACACACACACACACACACACACACACACACACACACACACGCATCCTCATCTTCAGTGACCTGCCAAATTAAGGGAGCTTTGCTTTTTACTGTTCTTTCTATCCCTGGTCTGTGAATTGGACACGACAGCTCATTCTTTAATGACGAGTCTCTTTTCTGTTTCTGGCAGACTAATGCATTTCCCTCTGAAGGCAAAGCCCCCTAATGGAGCACTGGTCTCTCTCTCTCTCTCTCTCACTCTCTCTCTCTCTCTCTCTCTCTCTGTCTCTCTCTCTCTCCTATCCAAAAAGGCTCAGAGAGACCTTTGACCTTTGCTTTTCTGTTGATCTAATGGGTCAACACCGAATAAGGTGCTGATGATGTCAGCTACTCTCTTCAGGTGGAACTTGTTTGAACTCAGGAAGCATAAAAGCTAAAAATACTGCGTCTAAGACCCTCTTTGTGGATGGTAAGTGACCCTTTGTCCCATGTCCTTCCTCTGCCCGTGAGACTGTTGTCCAGTCTGGCAGCTTTCTCTGCAGCTACCACTGACCTCTGTCCAATAGACATGTTGCTCTGAAACATTAAAGACAATGCTGAACATGAATTGTGATAGGATGGCATGTATGTTGGATTTTAATTCTGTTTATTATAAAGATTACTCATCTTTAAATAGGTGCCATTTTTACAAATAGTTGTTTGAATAAGATGAAATCAAAATGACCTAAATAAAGATTTGAAAAGTTTCTCATGGTCCCCTGTCTCTTTTCCTTGATGGCCCCCAAATTTGAGAAGGTGTTTTTATATTTAATGATGATCTTCTCATGTTTCTGTTTGCTCTGAGCCTCTGCGATTGGTTATTTGTTTGTTGGGCTTTCAGACACTGAGTCTGTTCATTGGGTTGGTCTGTTGTGTTCAGATACAGTTGAGGCCAAAATAATTGCCCCCCAGGAATTTTGGAACATTTTTCTAAACTTCTTCCCAATGTTTGCAGCATTGATGAAACTTGATATAAGCAAACATTCACCAGTGCTATTTAATAGCTTTTGGTACATTTTGTAATATCAAATATAGTTAAAAAATGGGGAGCTCAAAAATATTAGCCCCATGTGAAAGTTTGCCTTCAAAACACACCTACAGTAATTAACCAATCAGCATTGAAACCACACCTTTGCAGTCAGTTTGCTTCCTAACAACATTCAATCGGCATAAAAAGACTCCAGGGAACAGGGCACTTGAACATATGAGAGGGACTACTGTTACTCACCATGCCAAAGACAAAAGAAATCATTCTGGAGCTCAGAAAGAAGATAGTAGAGGCTCATGATAAGGGGGAAGGCTACACTGCCATTTCCAAGCGTTTAGAATTGCTGTACGTTGCATCATTGCCAAGTACAAGGACACAAATTCTGTAAGAAACAAACCTGGTCGTGGTCGTAAGCGCAAGATTTCAAGAACTCTGGAGAGGAAAATAGTCAGAGATGTCAGCAAGGAGCCCCGGACATCTGCCAAGATGATTGTTGCTGACCTGGCCTCTTCTGGAGTTGATGTTTTAAGGAACACAGTTGTGAGGGCTCTTCATCGTGGTGGGCTTCAGGGCCATCGTCCCAGAAGGTCCCCTTTACTCAAAGAGCGACACATCACAGCCCAACTGAAGTTTGAAAGGTAAAGATGAGTTTTGGAAGTCTGTGCTTTGGTCTGATGAGACTATACTGGAACTGTTTGGGCACAAGGATGTTGCTTATGTTTGGCGAAGAAAGGGAGAGGCCTTCAACCCTAGGAACACAGTTCCCACAGTTAAACATGGTGGTGGGAGCATCATGCTGTGGGGCTGTTTTGCAGCCTCAGGCACAGGGAGCCTTGTTCTGGTGCATGGCATCATGAAAAAAGACAATTATGTTGACATTTTGAGGGAGAATATGCAGAAATCTGCTCGTAGTCTAGGCTTAGGTCGTCACTTGGGTCTTCCAACAAGACAATGACCCAAAGCATACATCGAAATTAGTCCAACCGTTCCTCAAGGATACCAAAACCAAGATCCTGGAGTGGCCCGCACAGTGCCCTCAGTCCTATTGAGAATCTGTGGCGGGTGCTTAAAGTGAATGTCCATGTACAGAAACCATGCAATTTGGACCAGCTAGAACAATTTGCAATGGAAGAATGGGCCAAAATTCCTCAGGAGACCTGTGCCAACCTAGTAAAGAACTACTCTAAGAGATTGTTAACAGTTGTGGCTCAAAAAGGGTACACTATTAACTATTAATGGCCAGGGGGATAATAATTTTGGATGTCTCATTCTTACCCTTTGCCCTTACACAATCAAGAGTGTTGTCTAATTTCATAAGGGGGGCTAATAATTTTAGCCTCAACTGTATCTGCTGGTGTGTCCTCTCTATTAGGCATCATTAGGCAATGTTCAAAATGATTTATGGAGGAGAATTCATTCAGCCAGTTATTGATCTTTGGTGTGTTTTGTGGATCATTTTGAGCTCTGCTTTTAAAGAGTATAACGTGTTTTGATGTATTTATTTTATATGTCTGAGGGGTGCTTTTTCTGGGGTGTCCAATTTCTAAGGGACGATACGTGGTGGGATAACCGAGGATGTGTCCCTTTCTTGGAACAACAGGCGGGACAAACTGAGGAAAACCCATTAAAAGGCAGGAAGTTGAGTGGCTAAGCTGATTATGCAGTGTTTGTATTCCGATCAGCATCTTTCTGTCACTCTCTCTGTCTCTCTTTCTCACTCGCTTACTCTCTCACTCACTCACCATCTTGCTCACTCTCTCTCTCTCTCTCTCTCTCTCTCTCTCTCTCTCTCTCTCTAACTCTCCCTCTTTAGCTCCCATCTCCTGTTCTCTTCCTCTCCACAGAGAGGAGATGTCAAACAGTCCACTGGTATTTACCCTCTTTGGCCCAAAACAAACAAAGCCCAGGCTCAGAGCAAACGGCTGTCTCTCAGGCCCAATCCTGGACCCAGGCTTACAGAGACAAAACCTGAGCTGGACTAGGCTTTTAGCTCTCTTTTAGCTGTGCTGTAATGGTAGAAGCTGAAGAAGGAAGACTGCAAGGTGGAAGAAGGAAGAAGCAAGGTTGCGTTGGTTTGGACATGTCCAGAGGAGAGACGAAGATTTTATTGGGAGAAAGATGTTGAGGTGCCAGGAAAGAGGAGAAGAGGAAGACCAAAGAGGAGGTTTATGGATGTGCTGAGAGAGGACATGCAGCCAGCTGGTTTGAAGGAGGTAGATGTAGAGGACCAGAAGAGAAGGAAATGGTTGATCCGCTGTAGAGGCCCCTAACAGGAGCAGCCGAAAGAACAGCAATTATCTGCAGATGCTGTTCTCTGCGCTTTACAGGCAACATCAGAATGAGCTTAGTCGATGAAAGGGTTCACTGAAGAATTAAATTAGCACAGCTTTGCCTTTTCAAGATATGGTTGGTGTTCAGACTTTGATTCTTTAGTTTTGCAAGTCACCTATGAGACAAATGTAACATTTTTACCACACAAACCCTTTAAAAGAGAATTTTCTGTCATTATGGACCTACCACAGTGCAACACCGTGAAACGCTTCATCTGTATTCAACCCACTTACAGTGCAGCAGTGGGAAACCATACATCCAGCACCCGGGGAGCTGTGTTGGGCACAGTACCTAACTCAAACATACCTCAGGCTAATCTAATGGTCTGGGACTCGAACCCGTAAACATCTGATCATGGGAACTAATCCCTAACCCAGGGGTCACCAATATGATACCCGTGGCCACCAGGATGCCCCCAAGGACCACATGAGTCGGACCTGTCCTAAATATAGCACAACTCACCAGTGAGCAGCGTCTAAAATTTTATTTTATTCTTTAATCACATTTGCATTTACATAGATTTGAAAATGACAATATCTAAAAAAAAAAGCATTTAGAACATGTTTATTATACATAATGATTTCATTTAGGTAACTGTGTAGCATATCTATCTCTGAAACAGTATAAAAATTGAAAGTGACTATTCTTGTTCATACAACAAATGGCTCAGTCCCCTTGAAGTAGCTCTCAGTTTCAAAAAGTTTGCTGACCCCTGCCCTAACCACTAGGCCGCTATCTTTTAGCATTAGCTTCTATAAACTTTTTTTTTTTTTGATGATTCATTTCTTTAGGAATGGAGCTAAACACATCAATGTGACTTCTGCAGATGGTTGAAGTCAGGGATGGACAGCTCTGGATGGACAGATGGTCAGATTCCCGGCTAACTGCAGCTGTCCACTCAGCCTTTATTCTTTGCTTTGATACTTTGAAGACAGATTCTGGGGCGAGCACTGTGGTCCTCATAAAGGAAGGGTGTGTTTATCAGATGTATCTGCAAGTGTCCTGTGTATGCCCTGCATTCTTTAGCAGTGAGACGAGCTCTGAAGTGTCCATAGGGGGATAAATAAAAACAAATAAGCAGCCCCTGCTATGCAGGACCTGCACTGTGCTTTCTAATGCAAGTTTGCAGAATACAACCGGGATAAGGCTGGTACCTGCTGTAAAAAGCACAGGATCGTGTAATCTGGCACAGGAACTCAAACTTCGACACATGCATGCAAGAATAAACGTTATACGAACAAACTGATTGTTGTAAAACATGAAGCTGGTTTTGAGTAGTTAAGGATAGAAGTGCACTTCTCTGGGATTTCTAGAGTCGTTCGTTCCTTGGACTTTAGGAAACCTCCAATATAAAAATCTTGAATTTTACACATCTCATAACTGTCATACTATTTAAGGCAGTTCATGGGCCGCTTCAGTTGGTGCCTGATGGCGCCTGGATGTACCAAAACTTGCTGAGCAGGAACCAACAATCACTAACGACAGGAGCTGCGATTATCTTAATCAATTTATACTCAGTGCCTTAAAAAAACAGCCTGTATGGGGTCTAATCCAGTTTCTAAATTGAAAAATGAAAGTCCAGTTAATACACTGAAAAAAGACGACATGAAATCAAATCAGCAGTGGCCCATGGAGGAGGTTCAGGATGAATAAGAATTAAAATCTTTAGTATTTGGTAAATATGCTTTCTCAAACACAGTCGCAGTCCCTAGCAAGCACACCGAGCAGCACAAACCCTCTGGACCCGTTGCATTTGGATGCCAATGCAGACTTGCAAAGCCAGGAGCACTAACACTTAAATAAATGATGTAGTGTGGCTTTCTTGTTGTGTTTGGCCCTAACTATTGGGAAAGAGAGCTAAACAGTGATGTAATGATGGGGTTCAGTGGAGACTCTCTAGCCTTTGGAAAAGCAAACTTTTTTTTTTGGCGGCTGGTAAGTTGAACCAAGTGCACTAGCACCAACTTGTCACTTACGGTTCAGTTTGTGCAAAAAGGGGGCAGTGCGATGTAAGGACATTATGCCAAGTTGTGTCAAACAAATTTACAGGCAATACAACCGGAGAGGAGCAGCTCTGGTACATGTAGAGTAACTTTGCAAAGTGGAGGGCGGTTTGAGCTGGCTTTCTGAAGATTGATTTTATCATTACATTTCTTTAATAGTGATCTTAAATCAGTCATGTGACATAATATCATGAAAAGGTACCGGAGCCCAAACTGGTGTTCTTCACCCTTTGGACCCATTTTAAATCATTCTACATCAGCTGAATATGAAGGTGGCTTTGATGGTACAATGTTCTGTGAAAGCGGATGTTTTTCCGTGCTCCGCCTCTATTTCCTCTGTTATATCTTAAAGCAGTCCCACTGTACCCATAGGTGGGAGATCATTTAGTGTGGCTGCCCCCAAACTCTGGAATTCAGTATCTACATCAGATGTTCTCTCTTCACAAATCAGTTCAAAACTCAGTCAGTTCAGTCCTTTTCTGCTTTGTCTTTCCTGCCTGATGACTAACGGTGCTGCTGTTCATTTTTGTCTTTGGCTTTGTTTTGTGTCTGTGAATCTTTGATCAACGTTTTTTAACTCTGTTTTTTGTTTGAGAAGTGCACTCATTTTAGATTATTATTATTACTAATTTGGATTAGAGTGTAAGGGATTAGGGCTGAGGTGCAGCCATCTTAAGTGAGGTGAAAGTGACTATTCTTGTCATTGCGAGGTCACAGCACAGCACACAGTGAAATACAACGAAATCGGACCTCTGCATTTAAGCCATGCACTCAAACACCGTGCTATGAAAGCGCCCGGGGAGCAGTGATGGCGACAGTACCTTGCTCAAGGGTACCTCAATGCAACCTACTAGTAAGGGGTTTGAAGCCCTTATTTTCTGATCCTGTGGCCAACGCTCTTATCCGGAGCGTCTTCCATGTCCTAATTACAGGGACAGTCCCCCTGGAGCAACTCAGGGTTAAGGGTCTCTCTTAGGGACCCAGTGTTGGTAGTGCCAGAGGTGCGATTCGAACCTGGGACCTCTTGTTGCCATAGTTCCATAGGCAAGTATTCTACCTGTCAGTAAAACAGGCCCGAAGAAGCTTCACCAATATTTAACTTTACGTTTTGAAAAAGCAGTCGAAGAGTTTACTGCGACCGTTTCGACTCCCAGACGTGTTGAAGAAGAAGATTCACCATCACTAGTCGAGCATTATTTTCGCTGCCTGTGTTTCTAGCGTGTTTTCTTGCTTGTGAGCACCATCCGTCCCCAGCCTGTGCAGCGTTCTGTAGCATTGGCACTGGAACAGAGGCATGCAGCGGCTGTTATTAGTGTGTGGGCGGTGTGTAGACACCCGCGTTGTCAGGGTCACACACTCCTCCCACCCACGCCTCGCACACACATGCGGGGAAAAGAGAACACACATAACACACTGTGCCAGGACAAACACCGCTCTGCCTGTTGGTAAACACAACCACTTTTTTCCACCCTCTGAGTCTGATTCCACACTGCATACTCTACTCTACCTCTGCACGCCAGACCCCTTTTCCCCTTCAGCCCCACATTTTCACCAAGCACCAGTAGACCCTGAGGAGACAATCTATGCACTAACCTGAGATCAGACTTGATTGAAGGAATAGTTTTGCATTAAACAGTCACAGATATGCCACTTTTTTTTAGTTTTTGTTTTGCAGGGTTGATCTGATGTAGCTAACAAGCAATCAAGCTCCATTTAACCAGTTTAATCACACATTGCTTTGCTAAATAGCATATCTATCTCTCAGTGAAAAAGTGAAAGTGTCTTTGGGAAACAGCACAGCATGCAGTGAGCCACTATGAAATTCAACCTCTGCATGAACCGCTGAAGCACCCGGGGAGCAGTGATGGGGATGGTACCTTGCTCAAGGGTACCTCAGGGCATTTTACTGGTCTAGAATTTGAACCTATGACCTTCTGATCCTGGAGTCCCTAACCACTAGGCCACCGTTGCCTTTAGCCACAGGTTTGCCCATTATGATAACAGGCTTGTTCAATCAAACGGGAGATTGTTTAGGCCGGAGTTTGGTTCTCTTTGAGTATTCTTGTATCGTATTCAATAAAAATCATGATTTCTGCACTATTCCTAAATGCTAGAGCCACATTTTTGATAAGCACCCTTATCACTGCTTAGCATCCCTTGCTGTCTGCCATTACTCTGTAGCAGCACAATATCACTTCAGATCCAGACAGAGTAGTCTGCATTGGTTGCCAGCCATTTCAAAAGCCATAAACAAAAAAAATAAATAAATAAAAATAAGCTTGTGTTAAAAATTTGCTGCATCATTGTTGGTGAATTTGACACTTAATCTCTTGGTGTAAAGTGGGTAGTGTTAAAACAAGGAGGCAAACATCTACACCCACCACAAAGATAAGATAAAGGTCATTTAACACTTTTACGCTCGCTGTGGCAACATGTTTTTTGTGTTAAGTCGGTTGATGATTCAGGTTTTTAGGAGTTAGGAGTTATTGTTTGTATTTAGCTGGTCTTCATTGGGGCATTAAAATACTCTGTATCATACTGACTGCAAGCTTCAAAGGTGGTAGTTGCCCTGGGGTTGGATACTCAACTGCAGATCAAGAGGTTGTGGGTTCAAGCCTGGCTCTGTCCTGTTTCCCGCACCATTTATACCCCCTTAAGCCCTCCTCCAGCTCGAGGGACACTGTCACTGTCATTTGGAAATGAGAAGAGTGGATAAGGGCGTTTGATAAATACCATGAATGTTCAGTATTGAGTGTCACTCAAACAATGGCATTAAGGACGTGCGGTCGTCAGGATCAAGCTTTAGGTTTACAGTCATCCACCCGCTACTAGGCGTAAAATACTCTCCTGGCATTTGTCACTCATTTTACTGCCATACAGCAAAGCTTCTGGTGTTAAACGGCACGTCAGACAGCTTTGTGCTGCTGATATTTATGTTGTGTGACTCTGAATGTGCAACACACTGAAGAGTCTGCCTTGTGCCAAGATATAGACTAAAGAAAATGATGTGCTTGCCTTCTCAACACCATCTGAATATGGAAAATTCTCACTGAACGTGCATAAACACACACACACACACACACACACACACACACACACACACACACACAAACACATGCACACACCTACACACACCTACACACACACACACACACACACACACACACACACACACACACACACAACTGATAGTAACTGCATTATAAACACGGTTTCTATAGTCATTTAAACATATCTTGGTAAAGGTATAAGCTTATAAATTGATTGGTAAGGGTATAAGCTTATAAATTGATTGGTAAGGGTATAAGCTTATAAATTGATTGGTAAGGGTATAATGGTATAAATCAACTGGTAATGGTATAAGGTATACATTGATTGTTCTCCAGTGTTGCTGTAATCTGGAAGCTTTCAGTATAGAAGCATTGATCCTGCCTGAGTGTAAAAGGTCGTCTGTCAGTGGGAGAGCCATGCTGGGTGCTGTAGCGGTTAGCCAGACTCATCCCCTCACCACCACTCTGCCCACTGTTTTTTTTGGACAGGAGGGAAAGGATGAGGGGACGGATAAACGATGAGTATCCCGGCGCAAGTCTGCAGCGGGTGCTCTATATGTCCAGTGTGAAACGGGCGTGGCTGCAGGAATGCACGCCACACAGTGAGAGGGCTGGAGGTCTATGGGAGCACAGTGGGAGCTGGCAGCCTGGACGCCTCGCCTCAGATTGGAAACATATGTGCATCTTCTCATCTGACCCCCCACCTCCTCGTTCCCTTGCTCCTTCTCTCCCCCTCTTTTTCCCTATTAGAATATCTGCTGTGCCGTGACCCAGACTTAATAAACAGCTTGGAAATGCGTGCGGTTAGAACTGTCTGCTTGGGTAAATGTTATGGAAACACTTACCAACAGCTACACACACACATACACACATCAAACACACACTAATGCAGTTCACTAACCCTCTCATGCATTAACAGCAAGTTTGTTACATGGTGTTTTCTTCCCACTGC
Source organism: Hepsetus odoe (assembly GCA_017165825.1). Taxonomy (NCBI): domain Eukaryota; kingdom Metazoa; phylum Chordata; class Actinopteri; order Characiformes; family Hepsetidae; genus Hepsetus; species Hepsetus odoe. The sequence continues at coordinate 5,543,659 of CM029379.1, forward strand.
TCTCTGTCCTGTAGGTCTGAAAGGTCTTTTGTATGCCTTTGTGTGTGTGCGTGTGTGTGTGTGTGTGTGTGTGTGTGTGTGTGTGTGTGCATACACATGTGTGTGAGTACATGAAACCAGGAAGATTCATTAATAAGAACATAAATTTCAGCCCTGTCTGCATATCATAACTATTTTTGGCCCATAATGTCCGCCTCTAGTTCCAGAAGTATTCAGACACGTTTTGTAATTGTTAAAATGAGCCTCTTTAAGACAGTCATTGCTGACATAGCATGTATTTGAACACAGCTTGTATAATCTCCATAGAAAGCATTTTGGTTACTTTACCCAAGAAGTGGCTGGCTGATAATACAGCTTCCCAGACATG
>CM029379.1:5549025-5641525 GCA_017165825.1 Hepsetus odoe
CCTAACATTGAATGTTTTTCCTAGAACCGTACTTCCAAGCCAAGAACCGTTTAGGACCCTTTATTTTGAAGACTGCGTGTGGAATGTGGTCCCACAAAGAGGCCCTTGCGGTTCAAGGGGTTAAGCAGCAAACACACAGACTCGAAAACGGCCCTCATCTTGACAAGGCAGGAACAGCTCCCGGACAAAAGCAGCGATGTGAAGAGCGGCGGCAGAGGCTGGGAGATGAGAGAGATGAGAGGCTTCTGCTGTTGAGGGTGCCCTGCTAGAGGGCAGAAAAGAAAGGGGGCAGAGAGGAATGAGAGGAGAGCGGAGAGGAAGGCAGAGGAGGAGGGGGTGCTGCTTTGATTGACAGCCACATCTGGCCTGGTTTAAGTTCCCTGCCTCTGCCCCAGTCCTTTAATCTCTCCTTGGCTCTTTCCCTAAGCGCCCCGGCTGCGAAGAAAGGGCCAAGCAGAGGAAGCGCTGGCATTTTCTGGGCATTCACATGGTTTTGAGGAAATGTGCCAAATGCCAGCCAAAGGGCTGGACTCACCATGTGCCCCATTACCACAGCCTGGCAGCAGGCAGATGTTTGGCTGGATCAAATGACACAGGTGTTTGTGTTCGTAAAGAAGGCTCAATTCCTGCGCTCCAGAGATCGACAGTGAGCATGGAGGACTTACTGTAACACACATGGCTATCCCACAATTCCCAATGATTTCTTCCCCAGCTAAGAGCTTGGCACCCTGCAGCCTGCGGTATACGAGGCCTATTTATCTGCTCCACTCCGATGCGGGGCGTGTAACGCAGCCCTCTGCTCTCATTCACTTACCCAGCGCAGCAGTGTCAACATGAGCAATGCCTCCTGCAGCCTTGTAAATACCAAATAACTTTGTGCCGTATCAAAGGCGAGCGAGCCCGCTCTCGTCGGCCTGTTCTGCTGGGTAATAGATCCACCGCTACAAGGCCTGGCCTGTGCTTTTAAAGACATAAAGAGCATTTGGCCAGGCTCTATCAGACAGCCCTGCTCTTCAGCCAGCATTACTCAGTAGATTTTACAGCATCTGTCACAGCTTGACGTTAGTCTCGCCTTGCTATGGACAAGTAAGGCCTCTCACTATCTTTCATATCGCTCTTGCTTTTCAGAGTGGCGTGGCGCTGCCCTACGACCCTGCTGCAATGCAGAATGGGTGAGTGTTTGCTTTCTTGTTTGCTTGGTTTTTTTTGTACTTTATTTTTTTCCCCGGAAGCCATTGTTTCCCCTCTGCTGTCATGCTAGTCTTAAAGCAAGGGTAGCAAAGTCTGAAGCATGATGACTAATGCTCAAGTCTAACCCGCTCACAAACAACACACACACACACACACACACACACACACACACAGAAGCTGTCCTGTCCCATCTGTGTTTGTGCCACTGTTGCACTGCAGGGTGTAAGCGTTTCGTCAGGTATGGGTTGCAGGCTGGATGCGGCTGCTTAAGTCAGGGAAATGTGAGCCTGGCTGTGTGTGCCTGCTCTTCCGGCACCAGTGCCCTCAGCTCTGCCTGCCACAACGACCTCCTGGGAACAGATACAGTCCCCCTGTCTCTCTCCCTCACTGCAGCCTGACACAGCATTTATAGTCTCAAACACACTCACAGAGCAAGAGTCAGCACATTTTACCAACTCCTCCAACAGACATGAGAAGGTTTATATGAGACTCTGCTCACTTTACACATTTACATGTGATTTTAGTTCCATCTGAGTCCAGCAGGACCGTAACTTCCACTGCCCATTGCCAAATAGGGACAGACGACTTTCAGCCGTTGTGAAAGCCTCTGCAGTAAGATTGGGTCCATGCTATGATTGCTGGTAAATATTTCAACATTAAGCAAGCATTAAGGTTTCGGTTTAGCAATTTGAAAGAGTTATATACAAAAAAAAACATGGCATGTAATTACATGTGAGTAACATATTGGCCTGTGTAAAAATTATTTTCACATATTATTTATTTATTTATTAGGTTTAACAGAGTATATGAACAGGGAAGCAGGATTTTTTCATGCTGTTGCCTCAGAACAGTTCTGGGTTCAAATCCCAGGCTTCCTCCCACAGGGGTTATGTGGGTTTCCTCCCACAGCCTAAAGACTCACACGTCATACCACCAAGGTGTGTATGTGAGTGTGTTTTCCTGTCGTCCCTCTGTTGCATTTGTAACCTGTCCAGGGTGTTTCTCTGTTTGCTCCGTGAGCATTGGGATATAAAACCCTCGCTCTAGTTACTATAAGCAGTTAAAATAATCAAATGGAAGGCTTATGAATCCTGCTCAAAAAAGGCGTTTGATTGGCGTATTGTATTGTTTGATTGGAGGCAGCACTGTGGAGCAGTGGGTAGCGCTGTGTCCTCACATTGAGACAGTCCTGGGTTCGATTTTAAGGTGTTAATTCCCAGGCCTGGTTCCTTTCTGTGCAGTTTGCAATTCTGTTTGGATTTCCCGAGTGTTCCCGCGGTCCAAACTCATGCATGTCAGGTGGACCAGAGACGCAGAGTTGCCTCCATGTTGTGGCCGTGTGCTTGTCTATGTGTCCATAGTGGAACAGTGACCTGTCCAGGGTGTTTCTTTACCTTTCAGCCTATGAGCCCTGGGATAAGCTGCAGCACCACCTGTGAGCGGTAAAGATAGTGGATGATTGGGGTTTTTTTGTCAAAGCTTTGCGCACATCCCCTGCATTCTGTCAGTGTTCTTTGGAACAATGTAAAGGGCAGCTGCTGTAAAAATCATTCAAATTGGACTTGCAAGGATTTGATTTAACAGTAGCATGCTAGCCATATTTAAGAAGTCAATAAGTATTGGCCATGTCTAGTGTAAGACAGCAGACCTTAACATAACAGAATGAAACAGTCTCTTGTAATTTGATTTTATGTGGCAATATTGATTGATTGCTGTGAAACCCCCCACTAATGACAGTGCTAATGACACACTGCAATCCCTGAAGATGGCTGGCTAGATGGCCAGGAGTTGAGAAATGATGAGAAATGTTGGGAAGTGTTTTCAGCAGAAGCTGTTGCAGGGTGAACTTGCCACAACACATAAATTGGCCGAATCAAGAAGAGACTGCCTTTTCTGTCTCTTATCCAGTGCAAATCACTCACAGCACAAACCTGTGGTATAATTAGTTCATGGTCCAGAAACCGCCTCTCATATGAGTAGTATTGCAGAGACCAGTGGTAGGTGAATTAGTGTGCCTTGAGTTCACTCATGGCAACCAGTGTTTTTGCCCTTTTCTGTCTTTCAGTCTTTACATTTCATGTCTGTTTAGTCCAGGTTTTGCTACATTGTGGTTTTCCAATAGAGTCAGACCAGGCTGAAGCCCCAATTGCTCTGACATTACCAGTGTTCTGGTTCCAATTAGATCTTTCTAATTGTTTAATGGACCATCCTGCCTTACTGACGATGCCCCATAACTGATAATGGCGAGTGTAAATAACAGCCTAGCCTCGAAGCAGAACCACACACCACACACACACACAAACACACACACACACACAGATACTTACCACCAGTACACAAACATAAACAGTCATCCGTACCTCCTCCCTTTTGCCTTCGTATCCTCATTATTCGTATTCTTGCTTGACACGTGACACGTTGTTGTCACCCTGGTTGTAGTGTGTGACGGTGGCTGGGTGTGTGCAATGGAAACTCTGAGGCAGACAGCATTTCGCTCCCCACGCTCTATTACTCAGCCGCCAGGCACTCCAATCGATACAGTATAGCAACAGGCCTAGCAGATGAAACATGTCCGCTGTAGGTACACAATGATAAATAAAGCCACGGCCCAGCGTTCCGCTGCCACCCTGCTATAGGGAAACACAGCCAACCATAAAGCAGGCGAACATGCATGCATCGCACGTTCTTAGGTACAAAACAAATAGGATCAGAAAAAATATCTGTATAATTTATTACAGAGTATGTTTTCACATGCAAGGGCTTTTTCCTGCTGAGTGCTCACACAATGAAACAAAAACCTCATTATGATTAAAAATAGGTCCCGAATAAAATCCCCAAAACTTTGTTTATGAGTATAAAGATAGATAGATAGATGAAAAGTGAAAGTGACAACCCTTGTCATTGCGAGGTCACAGCACAGCAGACAGTGAACCACAACGAAATTGGACCTCTGCATTTAACCCATGCAAACACCGTGCAGCAGTGGGCAGCTATTGAAAGCGCCCGGGGAGCAGTGACAGGGACGGTACCTTGCTCAAGGGTACCCCAGGGCAACCTATCGGGAAGGGGTGCAAACCCCTGATCCTCCGGCTAATGCCCTAACCACTAGGCCACCGCTGCCCCTAGATAGATAGATAGATAGATAGATAGATAGATAGATAGATAGATAGATAAATTGATTGATTGATTGATAGATAGAGAGAGATGTATAGGTATATTCATAAAATTACGTGTAAATTCTAAAGATTTATGGACGTGATGTACTGCAGATGTTCAGGTTGAAACAGCAGGGGGTTGTTAAGCAGTCGCTGTGCAAAATATACAAATACGAAGTAATAATGAAATGGAAAAGTGGACGTGTGTATGGAGTTACATGCTCTCGACCTCAGTGCAAGCCTTGTGCACATGTATCTGCTGAATGCATTAGAAAGCAGCGGTCTATTTAAAACATCCATCCACTTCTGAGCCTGCTGCCTCAGAGATTGATAGGAGGAACTCAGCATGCTCCTAAAGATAGCCTGAAGCTTTTTTTAGTAATGTAGGTCTACCTGATTCTGCTTTAAATGAAGAGCCCAGGTACTTTGATTGATTGGCATGATGTGTGCATTCCTGCAGGTTCTACTCGTCACCATACAGCATCTCCACCAACCGCATGATCGCCCAGACATCAATCACACCGTTCATCGCTGCCTCTCCCGTCTCCACATATCAGGTAAGGCTGCGTGCTGTCGGTCAGGCACACACACACGAATGTGCAACACCACACACTCCACAAAGGTATGTTTGCAATTATAAACACACAAACACAAGTGGGGGCGGAACGTATTATTTCTTCTATCCATCTCTTTGTTTGCCGTGTTGAGAAAGCTTATTAACACTCTGCTCCAGCCTTGAACAAAAAGGAGAGCGAGGGAGAAGGAGAGTGAGGGAAAGCAAGAGCAAACATTGACTGTGAGCAATGAGCATTCCTAATTGATTTGGCTTAAGCTAAACTAAACAACGCACAGAGCTGAGCTGGGAGGAAGCTAAGCCCTTTAGATCCGGAAACTCCTCCTGTCCTCACGATGAGCTGCCCTCAGACTCACACACACACACACACACACATACACACACACGGATAAAGTGCAAAGTCTTTTATATAGAGAAAAAAACCTATATAATATTAGAATAAACCTAAATAAACAAATATGCAGTAAAACATCAGAAATGTTTCTAATTTTTTTTTTTTTTTACTTTTAAGAATATTGTTTCATACAGTCTGTGAGTTTCAGTTCATCTGCTTCATTGCACATTTAAAATAGTGAACTAATGGAATTCAGTAGCTAAAAAGGTTTACGCTAAGATGGTGGTTTTTCAGTTATTCAGATGAGGCAATATTCCAACCAAAACCGAAATGGAAACACATTTTTCACATTTAGGTCTTTTAGGTCACATGACATGGCATGACATTCAAAAACATGGTGCATTTCCTGTGGTCGGATGAGGAGATGAAAATCATGATTGGCTGGAGATAAAGAAATCCTTGCAATTTCAGAAAGTAAGAAGCAAAGAAATGCCAGCGTTCATGAGCAGCTTCAGGCGGGTCTGAGTGAGAGAATCAGGCAAACACTGGCATATTCTTCAGAGCCAACGGACAGCACGGAGTACCGCTACCTTTCCGAGAAAAGATTCATTATTATCTGTTTTCATGAAACTTACAAGAACTATTTTCCAATGCCCAATCAGGACAGTTTGGAAGTGTACTTTAAAACACACAGTACTGTGCAAAAGTTTTAGGCAGGTGTGAAAAAATGCTGTAAAGAAAGAATGCTTTCAGAAATATAAATAATGATTGTTTATTTTTATTAATTTACAAAATGCAAAGTGAGCGAACAAAAGAAGAATCTAAATCAAATCAATATTTGGTGTGACTGCCTTTTGCCTTCAAACCAGCATCAGTTCTTCTCGGTACACTTGCACAAAATCAGGGATTCTGTAGGATTATAGTCGGTGTGTGATCAACCAGTTTTACCAAACAGGTACTGATGATCATCAATGTCACACGGAGGTTGAAACACATGTTTGGAACAACCTCCCAGCCGAGTTCCTTCAAAAACTGTGTGCAAGTGTACCTAGAAGAACTGATGCTGTTTTGAAGGCAAAGGGTGGTCACACCAAATACTGATTTGATTTCGATTTCCCTTTTGTTCATTCACTGCATTTTGTTGATTGATGAAAATAAATGATCAACACTTCCATTTCTGAAAGCGTTCTTTGTTTCACACCTGCCTAAAACCTTTGCACAGTACTGTAATTCCTAATGATTTAAAGTGTTTGAAGACATAAACTTCTGCTTACTTACAGCTTATTGAGAGCAATACTCTCATCTCATGAGAACTCTCATCCATCCCGAAAAAATCTGAATGTGTAAAAATATTTCTATAACTGGATCATTTTTATTAAAAATGCATTTGTTTTGTTCATTTTAGTTTTTGGATACGTGCTGGTATTCACATGGTAGATAAGTGAGATAACTGATGCACCCATTTTCATCAATATAGATAAATAAAGGTATACATAAATAAAGGTATTTTATTCACACACACACACACACACACACAAATGCAAACATGCATCAGCATCAATACACCCCCTTTATCCCGTTCATCAATAGTCCAGACCCCAAAGGACCACTAGTGAATAGTGAACAGGTACTGTTTGAGTGGTGGAGCATTTATCAGCATAGCAGTGACACTGACACTGTGTGTGTGTGTTTGTGTGTGTGTGTGTGTGTGTGTGTGTGTGTGTGTGTGTGTGTGTGTGTGTGTGTGTGTGTGTGTGTGTGTGTGTGTGTGTGTGTGTGTGTGAGTATCAATACCATGTCAGTGTCACTGCTGTGCTGAGAATGATGCACTACAAGAATAATACATCCTAATGAGTGGTCCATACACACATACCCACACACACCCACACACACACACACACACACACACACACACACTCGAATGTGCTCTCCTCCAGCTTTAACAGTAAAGACACTTGCTGCTGTGCCCGTATTTTTCACAGGGGTCGTGTATCTCCTAATTGAGTATTGTGATATAATATGCATGTGCCTCACCCAACCTCAGTGAATTAATATTGAATACACACTGCAGTGAACACAGAGAAATGACTCCAACTGGAGCTGACGGGAAATCAATGCAACGCCACCTCTATTTCTCCCCTAAACTTTGAAAGAATGGAACAAGAGACAACAGTTTCCCTTGCAACTTTAAAAGGGGGAGGGCAAGAGAGAGGGAGAGATAGCAAGAAAGAGAAGAGAAAGAAAGACTGAGAGCAAGCATGAGGACATGAATCTTTCAGCAGCTGGAGAGAAATGAGGTGTGTGCGTACACACCTTAAAGGACTTATCACACTGCTTTACCGATCCGCCGAGCTTTCTCTTTCACTCTCAGTCTGGATGGATAGAAGGATGAGGAGTGTACACTTAAACACACACACACACACACACACACACACATTTAAACAAGCTTTTTACACACTTTTTTTTCAGTTTGTTAGACTGCTTGTAGTGAAAACAATAAAGGGCGTTTGTCGAAGCACAAATGTAATAATAAGGCATATTTGTGTAGGCCTTTATGAGCTGAGTGGTGAGGCAAGGGAGATGAAAGTTGAGATTTTGGGCCAGACTGAGCTTTGATGATGAAACTGCTGCCGCGCTGCTGTAATTAGGAGACAATATTGCTCCTCGTGGCTTTCCGATCCCACTGTAATTATCAGGCAGTATTTCTGGCCGTTGCCTCCGCTGGTCTGGGGGGTTTGGAGGGAGGAGGAAGAGGAGTGAAAAATAAGGAAACGCTCTTTCTCCCCACAGGTGCAGAGTACGTCCTGGATGCCTCACCAACAGTACGTTATGCAACCTACTGTAAGTCCTTCTCATCTGCTATAGCTGTGTGTGTGTGTGTGTGTGTGTGTGTGTGTGTGTGTGTGTGTGTGTGTGTGTGTTGGTATGTGACAGTGCTGTATGGAATAAAACACCCAATTATTGTGTAGTTTGACAACAACATGCTTTGCTAAGAAGAAACCCCACAGTAATGCTGTTATATGGTGTGATAAAAGGCCTGCATTATTTAGACCCTGATGATGGACGCGGGGTCATTACATTTATTCAGATTCCTGCAGAAACTGATCTGGAACAGCTGGGAAATCTTTACACAGTTTTTGCATTTTGCCACCCACTGCAGTTTCACCATCTCATTCATCACTCTCACATTTAGAGGGCTGCAAAGAAAGACGTGTTTTCGCTTATTGTACAAATTTTAAGCATGGACCTGTTTCAGCTCTACAGCTCCTGCTCTCTCTTTCTTTCTCTCTCTCTCTCTCTCTCTCTCTCTCTCTCTCTCTCTCTTTCTCTCTCTCTCTCTTACACACACGTACACACACACACATTCTCTGTCTTAATTTCTTTCTCTCACCCTCTTTCAATAGGGATGCAGGAAGGACACCTGCCACCCGAGGCTTGGAAAATTTACCCACACACATACACACACAAGCATGCATACATGCACACGCACACACACACACACACACACACACAGGCACGTACACACACAGCCTCACTGTCTTATTCTTTCAGAATTTAAATAGGATGGAAACCCATAGCACATGTTTGGAGTTTTGCCCACTGACCTCCAGCCTTGTGCCTGCACTTCACTCAGATTCTCCATCCAGCTGCCCTGGAACGAAGCCCTTTGTGTGCCATGCTAGTGTGTTGGTTAAAAATGTTCAGTCAACTGCTTCAGGAGTGTAGGCTGTGTAACCTGCAAAAGAAATCAGACCACTAGGCATTAGAGAGAGAGAGAGAGGGAGAGAGAGAGAGAGAGAGAGAGAGAGAGAGAGAGAGAGAGAGAGAGACAGAGAGAGAATTTATAAACATCTCTTGTCTAACTGGATAATAATATTTCTGCAGGCGTGTCTGTCTTGGGTGCATTTTTCCAGTGGGGGGTAGGTGATAATGTGTAAATTTGTTTTGTAACAAAATCCTCTTGTCTGATTATTTGGCAACTCATCAGATAAGACCTCAGCCGCCAGGGAAGGAATAAAAAAAGCAACTTCCTGTGAAAGGCTGTTGGAGTCAGTACGATGATCCCTGTCTCGTTTGAGAATCCTGAAAAGAAAACAAGACGAGGGGAGAAACAATGTTTCTCCTTTTTTTTTTTTCTCCATCTCTCGCATGGAGAGAAGGCAGGCAATTAAAAACATCTGAGAGAGGAAGGCATTGTAACTGGAGAGAGCTGTGAGTTTGGCACCTTGTTACCGTGGAGACACGTGACCATAGCGACTGGAGCTGGAGACGAGGATTTAAGCAGATCAGCAGACAATGGAGGCTCTCTGTGTGCTCTACTGTCCGGCCACTATGCTGTGTGTGTGTGTGTGTGTGTGTGTGTGTGTGTGTGTGTGTGTGTGTGTGTGTGTGTGTGTGTGCCCCTTTGAAGATTACCATCACTTCTGTTCAAATATCCAGTAAAATGTACCATGCCATGCTTTTAAGTATTTGTGTGTGATGCAGAGGGATACCTCACGCAGAGCACTGTACTCACAAAAACAAACATACACACATGTTTAGTCCATCTACTTTCCAGCAAACACACACACACACACACACACACACACACACACACACACACACACACCCTCCCACTACATCTTATTCAGGAGAAGAATGCTTGGGTGAATCGTCCCCAAATCCCTCTCAGGAAATGAACATTAACAAATCACCGCCGTAGTGCATTACCGCAAAGCCGCTTAGAGCGAAACGGCGACGGAGTGGGGAAGAAAAGAAATGAGACACTTCCCTAAGTCGCTGCCAGTCACAGCCATTTGCTGAGACAAAGGAACAAATGTTTGAATAAAGATTGTGCTTTTATCTCTGCCATTCCCAGAATATGCTCTGTTTGCAGGGGCTTGAAAAGGTGGATGTGATTTGGCAGGTGCAGTGCTGTGGATATGCACATGTATTTGTTTTTGTGAACGAGAACAAAAGTGATTCCTTATTAATGCATAAATAATACTTAATCACTATTATAAAACAGCCCCGTAAATCCGTAATAGCCACTTTTTTAGGCTAATATAAAACACACACACCTGAGGTGTGAAATGTTCTGGGGTGTGGGACTCCCTAATTAACACATGCAATCCCCTGAAACCAAATTCTGGGACTCTCTTAAAATAAACTTTAAGAATATGCTGAGGTGTTGTTTTGTTATTTGGAAAGACGTTCAAATACATATTTAGGGAAATGTAATTACAGTGTTTTATTTTAGCTCCTTTTCCCTGGAAATGGCAAACTTATCTGTTAACTCGAGCTGGAAGGTTGCTCTCAGCAGTAAACTGAGTCCCTCAGTTAAACACTCTAGAAACAGTAACTAGACTCAAGCCTGCAGGAATGTTTGTAGGGATGTGAGTGTGAGAGATGCTTAAATCAGAAGGCCAGTTTCCCAACAGACAACAAAATTGTACCCATTTTCTTAACCTAAGACACAAAAAGTCATTTACTGTAGATGCTGAAATGAACAGGGTGATAGACCACATATTAAACCTGTCCATAATCCCGTGCATGTGGCCAAGTTAGTTACTGTTTTACCAAATGCAGGTTGCCAGCAAAATATCGTTTTTTTTTGTTTGTTTGTTTGTTTTTAAAGCTTGATAACTGAGAGTGAATTACACTCACAAAACCCAATAAAGCATACATGACTAAAGGTTATCATTTAAATCCATTAAATGAAACATTTTCACTTCCTGCTCCTTTTTCCATTTCACTTTCATGCACTTATTCAAAGCCCTTTCGTCGATTTTCTGTTCACAGTGATCTTGGGCAAAAACGGCGACCGAGTCTCCTCAAACGCATTAAAGTGAAGTAAATGAAAATGTCAGGAACAGATATTTGTGTTGACAGTGTAGGAAGCAAAGGTGTCAGAATAATGCTCAGGAAAGTAGAGATACCTGAAAACCCTGCTTACAAAGTATCTGTGCTCTCTGTCTCTGTCCCATCTCTGTTTATGAACGCAATCAGCTGCTTCAGGCCGTGCATACAGTGATTTTATAACAGTTTCGAGTGTAAATCACTGCATCGAGTGGCTTTTCATGGCTTATTGCTTTATAATTGCTCCAGTGTTACATGTATTAACAGGCATTCTTTTACTCTAAGACTCTGTAGTCTTCAAGTCTAAGTTTGTGCATCTGGGCTTATTATTTTCGTCCATGTAGCAGACATGTTCAAGATTAATATGAAACATCCTCCCTAGGAGTCTGTTTTCTTTAGTTGCATTGCCTTGGAGGGACAAACAGGGCCACTTCCTTTTCCTCTTGGCATCCGCTTCCCTTCCTGTGATGTCACTTGAGACCCTTTCCAGTCTGGTGTGTGTGTACAGGCTTCAGACCCAGAGCAACAAATCATTTTGACATAAGGGAGTTGATGTTGGAGGTCAAGCCCAGTGATGTATATTATGTTTTGGATGGTGAGGCTGTTCTCCGTGATTAAAATCTTCACAATAAAGGACATTGTTCTAGGAAAAGCGTTTCCTTGAAATAGAGCCTAAATAACATGGAGTTGCTTTAAACTTGCACACTTGCACATCTGCTTTACAAAACAAGCGTTTTTTTTTTTTTTTTTTGGCTCCAAAGAAGCCTTTATTTTAAAGTAGAAAAGAAGAAGAAGAAGAGAAAAGAACAAGAGTGAGACAGTGCCTCTGTTCTGCAGAAATCTTCTTTCAGTGTCGCTCAGGTTCTGCATGCATGCCCTGTGGGGAATCGCATTAATACACGAGCACACACACACACACACACACACCACACACACCACACGCCACACACATACCCGCAGCCCTTAATCATCTAAGTCCCTCACTGATATGGCTGTAAATGAGAGCGGAGAATTATTTTCGAGTGGATCTCTTTTTTCCTCCTCTCATTATGGGAGCTTGTCGGGGGCGGGGTTGAGCTGTTAGCTGGAGGCCGCTGGCGCTGCTGAGATGACAGGCACAGCTCACGCCGCACATCTCCAGCAGTTTAGCTCTGACACCTCGAATAAAGACACAGCTCTTCTGACGCCAACTGTCTGCACAGTTTATTCTTTCATCACACACACTGGAAGCACAAGCACGGCCGAGCCACACTCACATACTGAGCCGGGACAAAGTATTTGAGGTGGGGTGTATGTGCACATGTGTGTCTATTTTTATAAACACTCAACCCAAAAACACTGCAGCTGCCAATAGTGAAAGAATGTAAGATTGTAAGAGCTCGCCAGCATTACATCCATTTCAGTCAGAGCCAACTCTGTGGAAGTGCTTCCTTTTACAATCCAGTAGGTTTAAATTCATTGTTAGGTTCTAGATTTTTAGTGGGTATGTGTGCGGTACAAACTCCACGGTACTTCAGAACTATTATACGTAATAAAGGGCAGCACCTAGGCAATCCATCTGATTGAGACTGATATGTCAATACATTTAAGTTTTTATGTAAATAAAGGACAGCTATAATATCTCATACCGCTATAGAAAAAAACTAATAATAATAATAATAATAGTAATGATAATAATGATAAAAATAGTATTAATAATAGTAGCAATAATGATGATGATAATAATAATCATAATAGTAATAGTAATAGTAATAGTAATAATAGTATATGTATATATAAATCATCATCATCATAGTCATAATAATTATAACACATGTGGTGATTCATATCAACATACACTTCATTTCACTGCATTTTTGCATTCAAGGTTGAGTTTTACGTCCGTACATACCCAGTTAACAGCTACAACCTGTTTGGCACTTAAGTGTACTGTAGTTCATCTTCATCATCATGTTATTTTACATTACTACCTCATACTTTAGCTTTACCACACACTTGACACTTGACTAGATAATATCTCAAACTTAAGGAGCTTTAAAAGAAAACTTTTAAACCACGTTTTTGTCTAAAAAAGTTCTGTAAAGCTGCAGTGACATTTTCCATCACAGTTACAGTTCCGATCAGCTTATACAACTAGTCCACAAATATTACATTTTAAACAGATGCCTTCTGTCCAAGTTTATCGTTAAGTCCTGAAATCCACACTGTATTAAAATAGTGGGGTTTTTACAGTATTGGATGAAAAAAGTGAAAGTGACTAATTTTTGTCATTGTGAAACACGGCACATCACACAGTGAAACACAACGAAATTCAACCTCTGCTTTTCACCCTTAAACACCGTGCATCAGGGGACAACCCTTTAAAGCGGCTGGGGAGCAGTGATGGGAACGGTAACTTGCTCAAGGGTACCACAGGGCAACCTACTGGTCTGGGATTTAAACCCACAACCTTCGGCTAACCTAACCACTAGGCCACTGCTGCCCCAGCGAGACAAAAACCTTTGAGAGCCTTTATCTCGTTAGTTTTGATTGTCCGCTCTAGACGCTCAGATTGTTGTTATGTAACGTTGTAATCCTAATCCTAACCCTAATGTTTATGATAATCCACTGAATTTCACCACATGGTTTGTAAAAATGAAAGTATCTGTAGATCATCTATGCCATCGGGACCATCAAAATAAAGTTAGATCCTTTTCTTTTCACTAGTATCCTGTACTCAATATTAAAACATTAATTAAACATTAAATAATACAAATTAGTGCATACAAGTGACATGATTTTGTGTATTATGTGAATTTTTTTTTTGTATATTCATATGAATATATGAGTTTGAACTTCATCACAGAAACACCGTGTGGTGTTCATTCACGCTTCCACACATAATAAAGCTAGTCCTAATCTCAAGAACCATTCTGATTGGATTACAGAAAGCCATTGTGAACCAATCACAGCCAACAACAACAGATGCTGTCACACAGCCTGAGGCAACTTCAGCGCTGGAAATCACTTCAGCGACAGGCCTCATGTCTTTCCCCTGGCATATACTGGAACCAGCATGAGTGTGCTCTAAGGCAGCATTTAAGCAGGCTCAGTTTTTTAAAGCGACAAAGAGTCTTTTTAACATGCTATTTACATATGCTAGTTTACTCATCTTTATTCATGAATACAGTGAATAAACGGCCTCCACTTCTGCAGTGCTGGCAGGTTACCCCCCTCCCCACACGTATTAATAGCCCAGGTTGTAAAAGGATGTTCTCCAATATTATTATGCAGCCATTTCTGAATGATATTCCAAATTAGTGTCTGGCAAAACTAACCTACCGTTAAGAATAGCTTTCTGGCCATTTCTGTTCTGTTCAGCACAGCTGCAGGCCAATGGGAAAGTATATTTATACACAGCGTCATGGTACATAGACCTAAGCAGAAGTGACATCAACATTCAGATATGAATATGTTCTTTCTCATTTTCATATGATCATTTTTTACTGTTTAGTCTTATTTAGCTTAATTAGCTGTCCGTGTGAAGCAGGCCTAGACGCTTGCTCTTTAAGCGAAGCCTATTTCTAAAGAAATATCAGTTAACAGGTTTGGGCCGTACATCTTCTGGCTGGGTTCAAGTTCAGGTTTGCTTCTTACTGATTTCAAGGTAGATTTTATTACACTTTTTTATCTACTGTGTTGTTTTGCACATTATCATTGACACTTTTTAGCCATGGTTTTCATACATCAGTAGACGTTTCTATCTACTGCGTTGATCGTCCTTGATCACTAAGAAACTTATAAAGCAATTAGTGCCAAATCTGGCAACTTCTTGCACGCAACAGCTAAAATCCCTGATTTGAGAATGGCATCACATTTGCCCTCTTTTATAAATGTTATGAGCAGTGTGTAGAATCAGCTACTGTTATTACATGGAAGTGGATGTTCTACAGATCTAATAGATGCTCCATTTGGAGGCTTTGCACTGTTATAGAGAGAAAATAAGATATTCCGTTGCTTCTGAGTTTCTCTCTGAGTGATCATCTTACATGTAAATATAGCACAGCACAGCCGTTGTCTTAACATTATGTGTATGTAAATGAGAACAGCTTTAGTGGGAATTCGACTGTATTAAAATGCAGCGTATCTGAGCACAGAGAGGAGGAGAGATACGACCGAAGGGCTGACACCATCTGACACTTGGCAGAATGCAAACACAATGTGATGATGCCACAGATATGCTAATTAGTCCTGACGTCTTCTAGCAACATTAAGCGGCTCTTTGAGCAGGTTTAGCTGCTTTCCATTGAAAGTACCTGGCAACACTGGTCCTGAATGGCTCCAGTGTTTTAGGAGTGGGCGAATGGTTCCTTCGGTGAAACCATGGCTGTTGTGTTTGGTCACAAAAGAACCTTAAGCATTTCTTTAAGAGTAGCAGCAGCCGAGGCAGCTGAAATCTAACTTTAGGTGCTCATCCAAAGCGCTGGTTAAATATTTTATAGTTATATAATTGGGTAAATATAATTATATACCTGTATATAGCTATCTGTTATGAATATAGATTTATATATACACTGTTTTCCACGGTATTATGTCTGAATTGCACTTTTGGCAAACTGTCTTATCCTTCATAAAGCTGGTTGTTCTGGTCACATTAACTCATCTAATACTGCAGTAATGTATTTTGAGTCTGGAGTGTCTCACATGACATCCTTTTCATACTAGTGAAGATTGGGGACGATTAAAAAGTGTTCATGGCCATGGCTCATTAGCCCAGATCTAATTAGGCCCCTAAGCAGCAGTAGTGATTGAAACTTTCTCACAGGGAGGCTGACAGTCAAGTGTTGATGCTGTTCTCTGCCAAGTATGATCAGCGATTCCACCAAAATATCATGATAAATGGATCTGTTACAGATGTGCGAAATGCCAGTTTATCACTGCAGGACTTTATCACTCAAGTGCTCAGCAATAAAGAAAGGCTCTTAAAAACACCTCCGTGTTAACTCGTCTGTCAGTGTGAGCAGGTTTGGATTAGGTTTGGTTTGGAATTGAAATTTAGTGCAGGGATGTGTTGGATCAGGTCTCGAACATGCAGGTCTATCGTTTTATCACTTCACTAGGATACTATTAAATTTCTTTTTTCTTTTTTATTTCTGCATTGTCAATGCATAGCGATTTGCTATGAACTAGGTAGTCGGTAAGATTCCCTACATTGGCCAGTTTGAAATCAAATCTGTATGACTGTATGATAAGACTGTTTCTGAATTTTCTACATTTAAAAAGCATTTCCTTTTTGTTGCGTTAATGCTTAAATAACGATTTGATCATTTGTAGATGAGATGTCAAGCACCTAAAAAATATTGTTATTGCAAAACCTGCTTTTTCCAAATCATTCCAGCTCATTTTTTAATTGGTCTAATCATTATAAAAAAAACTTTTTTTTTTTATTATAAACAAGAAAATGGAGATAAGATACTTTGATATATTTTTGTAATATAAATGTAAAAGGAAGCTTTTTTCTTATTGTGTTATGTTTTTTTTCTTATTGTACTGAATCTTTTATGGTTAAATAACAGCAGACTGACACTTCTGTCCTGTGCCTCCGCTCTGCAATCCTACCAAGACCTTTGGGTAACATGAAGAAACGATTTGATCAGACAAAAAGCAGGCCCACTCAGAAACGCCTAATAATGCATGCTTCAGACAGAGCTGTGGTTTCCCCAAGCACAACCTTGCTCTGCACTACCTTCAGAAAAGAACTATGTTTTGACAAAGTACCTGACCGCGAGCCCCCATGGAAATATTAATCGTAATCAGGACAAGACTTGTGTGTGCACGCACATCCCTAACCCCGGTTCTGCTAAAGCACTCACGCAACAGAGGCAGCTGAAGTCTGGGGTGAGCAGGAACTAATTGCAGCAGCTCGTTCTGTCTTTTACCTCACATGTGTTAACACTCGTGAAGCAGCGTGCCTGAAACGTAAACACAGCCACAGTGTGTGTGTGAGCTCCGCCACTAAGTGAGCAATGCATCATCTCTGCAGAAGTATGCATGACGCGCATTTGGATCACATTATTTCATTTGTTGAAGTGGAACAACACACGTCTGGCCCCTTTAATAGAGCCCAGCTGGGGTGATCTGGATTGTTCGGTTATTTGAAAGAGAGAGAGAGAGAGAGAGAGAGAGAGAGAGAGAGTTTGTGAATGTGGAGACTGTGCATGTATTACATTAAGGACATTAACTCTGAAGGTTATGCAGACATGGATCTGAATGGATACTAATTTCCTGTTACCTCCTCTATGTGGTCTCACCTTTGATGCTCTGTTGTGTGCGCATGTGTGTGTGTGTGTGTGTGTGCGCGTGCCCACCCACAGGGTGCTGTGATCACACCAGCCATGGACCACACCATCTCCATGCAGCCAGCCAACATGATGGGGCCCCTCACCCAGCAGATGAATCATCTGTCCCTCGGCACCACTGGCACAGTATGTCTCTCCACTCTGCAGCATTCACCACAGGACAGCCATCTGGATATGGTTGTAATGGGCGTAGTCCATGTGATCACTTCACAAACTCGATTTTCTTAGCCGGAGTAGATTTACACCCCGTCGATTGATTTGGTGGGAATGCACAGCATTTTTTAACACTCTCTCTATTGTCACTGAACCTTAATTTCCTGTTGACTCTGAACGTTCACTTGCTGGTGATTCTTTTAGAATCAGCACATCACGAATCTGCAATTAGTGAGTGGGGCAAAGCTGCAACCTTAGTAAAATGGATGCTACCAAAAAAGAGATCTTATATGTAGTTATTTATACAAATCACCACTTGCTTCCATAATTTTGACCTATAGTGTGACCTCTGCTATCAAATATATCCCACATCCAGCATCCAGACCCGTATGTTGCACTGAGGTACCCTTGAGAAAGGTATCGTCCCCATCACTGCTCCTGGGGCACTGGATATTGCTGCCCCCTGCTGCATGGTGTTAGTGGGTGAAAAGCAGAGGTTTCATTTCATTTCATTTCACTGTGTGTTGTGCTGTGTTTCCCAATGACGAATAGTCACTTTCACTTCAGCCCTGATCACTCTTCGCCTTTTCTTTGTAGTACATGACAGCGGCGGCTGCTGTGGCTCCTATGCAGGGAACCTACATTCCCCAATATACTGCGGTGCCTGCCTCAGCCGTCTCAGTGGAGGTAAGCTCTCCCCTGCGCCAGTGCTCCGACACCCCTCCCTATAACCATCACAACTGACAGCTTTAGAAGTAACACCAGCATTAGCAAAAGTGTCTTTCATTTCCACTCAAAATCCATGTAAACAGGCAATAAACTGTCAAAAGATTGGATTCTAAGCTTTCATTCAATCCCACATTTATAGACAACATTGTTTATGATAATGTCTAAAAGTGCTTTCGATATACGTGATAAAAGTACGTGACCACGTAACCGACCATGAAAGCGATAATGGCATTTTGCAAGGAGATTCAATAACAGTAATGATGCAGAAGGAATAACCATAGTAACGCTAGAGCTCGAAGGGTTAATGAGGACTGGCTGGGCTGAAGACAGGGTGTCTGCAGTTGTAATTATGAGTCTCTCTCCAGTCTGAAACATTACTGAATCAGTGGAGATCTCAGTTTCATAAGCCATCTGACACAGTTTCTTGGAAATATAAATCGTAATCAGGGTCAGACGTGAACGTGTGTCAGTGCAGAATTCCGTTGTCAAGGCTACCATGGTGATATCCGTTCACTTATATAACCTCCCAAAGTAAAAACAAGAGACATGTGTCTGACGTGCCCTTTTGCTTCACCACAATAAGGGGCCAAATGCTGGTTCAGTAATATCAGAGTCGTACACTCACTGAGAAATCAATGCTAATGGCCAACTAATGAAAGACGGTAGCCGTGTAATGAGACTTCTTCCAGAATCAACTGTTTTTAAATTGGATTTGAGCACAGTGTGAACGAACCACCAACCTAGGAAAGTAGATAAACTTATAGAATTTTTTCGAATATTTAAGTGTGTTTAACAGATTTATATCTATAATTACAATAAGAATTGATTGAACTGAGCTCTTCCTATGAGGCTACTGGAAAAATTGTATCATTTAAAAACAGACCATGCAATAAAAATCTGCTCCTTTCTATATATTTTTCATAGTGGCTTAGTCATGCAATGCACTTAAATCATAAAAAAAAAATGTAAAGCAGTTTTCAGCTTTGCCATTTCATGAGTACAAGTGTGGGGTTAAAAATAATGCACAACTGAGGAACAATAAAACCATTAAAATGAAAAAATATGTAGAAAAATGGCCAAAATGTGGTGAAAAAAGATAATGTCCGGGTTGCTCATCTCTGGACTTGAAAGGTTGGTGTCCAGCATAGTCTGTTAGATCTTTATTCTGAAACACATCCAACAAACCTGGCTGTTAAGAGATGATTTGAATCAGCTGTGTTTGAGTCAGGAAGTTACTAAATGTACTGGACACTGGCCCTCCAGGACTACAGCTGTTCGCCCCGGGTTGGTCTGCCTCAGCACATTTTTCTGTTTTTTCTGTTTTAACACACCTGATCCAGCTCAGGATCCAGCTCATCAGTTGATTAATAATCCTGGGCTAAAGTAGGTGTGTTAAAACAGGAAAGCTTTAGAATGGCAAGAGTGCTCCAAAATCAAAACTGGGAACCAGCAGTCTTCCGACTGTTCTCCTCAAGGCCCCCAGACAGTCCACATATTTCCTCCATCTGTATGTGAGAGTCAGAGTAAAACATGGACTGCTTGGGGGGCCTTGAGCAATGTCTCAAGGTCCTCTGACTGAGAGCATACTTTCTTATTTTCTCCAGTTAAACAAGTTAAAGTTGCTCAGGTTTCAGGAGGGAAAGCATTCAGTCTTAAAAGAGTAAGAGTGTAAAGGTGAAATCACAATCTAAGGCTTACATTGGGGCTTTTCTCATAAGCTCACACTCAAAGGAATGATTCAGCCCAGCTCCTTGCGTAGCTCTCGTAGATTTGTTGCATAACGATGACGTACATGACGTACACTTGCTCCAGGGTGTGGTGACAGAGGCCTCTCCACAGAGCGTCCCTCCCTCTTCCCAGGATGCCAGTGGTCAGCAGCAGCCTCTCTGCGTGGATGGCACCAGTGATCACGCACCCAACTACTCCTATCAGCCTGCTAAGTGAGAATCTTCATATATACCGACACACACACACACACACACACACACGCACAAGAATGCACACCTTGATGGTTTAATACCTGTGCTTATACTAAGAGTGCCTTCACTGGGATGAAAGGTTCTAGGAAAATCTTTATTTGGTAAAAAATGATACTCCTTTTTTATTGTATGATCACTGTATACGGTTCTTTAACCTAAAAAAAGACTCTCACATTTTATTTGCTGAAATGTTTCTTAAAAAAAAAAAAAATTCTTATTAATGACAGAAAAGTACTTTTTCCTCTCTCTGAAAGATCCTTTTTTGGTACGTTTGCTTTTTCCCATTTTAGGCTGAACTTCTGTCTGTCAGTGTGACTATTGTCCTCAACATTTACTTCTTTTTTTTTCATCTCTTTCTTCCTGCGCTGGCTGCTTCCTCCCTGGCTCATGCCCTTCCTGTCCCCTCCGTGTGCTCAGATAACAAGAGGAGGAGGAAGGAGTGACTGTGTTGCCTTGAGATTGGGGGACTGTGCCGGGGGACTTGAGGACGAAAGGAAAGCTGAACAGAAAACATTTGTGTCCACCTTTGCACAAGCACCAAAAAAAAAAAAGAGAATTTATCCAACACCTGGACAGGGCAAGAGGAACCTTCATGGTTAAAGAAGAGAGGAGTGATGTGGTGTGGGAGTCTGAGACTTTTTTTCTCCATGAAGTAATGAAATTCAAACAAGTACAAAGTTTTCCAGTTATTTTCTGAATGTGCAGGTAGGTTTTCAGCTACAGCGAGTTTTCTATTAGATGAGGAAGCATGTTTTTGTGAAAGAGAGAGAGAGAGAATGAGAGCGAGAGAGCGCGAAAGAGAAAGAGAAAAAAAAAGAAGTCTTCCTCGGATTCTAAGCTACTTTTACTTTTGATTTTTTTTATGAGTTAGATTTTAGTTTTCTAGAGAATATCAATGTTTTATCATCTTTGTTGCCTTAATTTTGAGAAATGTCCAAGACTTTTCCCAGTTGAACGTCTTGTTGAAAAGAAAAAAAAACCTCAAAAAAAAAAACAAAAAAACAAAAAAAACTACAAACTGTCTGAATGGACTAATGGAGGGATGTGAGGCCTGGGGTAGAGTGAAAGCCTGTGATATTACCTGTACAGACAAATGAGAGAGGTCTTGTGAAGACATTTTAAATTATCAGTGGTGACTTTGTGTTTAAAAGAAAGGACAGTCAAAATATAGTGATGTGTTTAAAGAGAGTTGCATTTTTTAGAAAAAAAAGAGAAAAATGTAAACCACTGCATCCTGGGAAATGCAGTTTATTGTGTAGTGCAGATCATTTTTAATGGCATTATTGTTTTTATCTGCAATATTTTTTATGAGCTTTAAGGTGTTTTCAGCCTGCTTTGCTTGTTTCATTGCGAAAAAAAAAAAATCAAAAACTAAAAACCAGGAAAAAAAATATATATTGGCAGCGCAAAAGTACGTAGATAGGAGCTTTTGAATTTAAATAAAGAAAATGTGTGCAAAAAGCAATAGTAATAGGAAATTGTTGACAATTTCTTTAGTCTTTCTTAGCTGTGGATCAAATGCAGCCCATGGATGGCGTATTTTATACCAAAGATGAAGAAACCCCTGAGAGACAGTGGAGTAGATCGATTTCTTTTCTATTTGATATTTTTTTGGTCCTTGTTGCTTTAGTCTCTGTGTCTCAGAAGTGTTTGTTTGACCTTGATGGCCAAACCGATACTTTCGCCGGGTGTGGGGGTGGAGCTCGGGGCTTAAACTTCTTTCCACTGCTGCAGCTTTTCTGCCAATCGACTTCGAGAGCGTGATGGAGACTTTCAGATCATGTGCTTTGTATTGAAAGTGACATCTCCCCAGCAGATGGCATCAGAGATGCAGAAAGAGTTTTCTTTTCTGTTACAGCCCCCATCCCCACCTCCCACCCCCTCAGTCACTGACTCAAGCTCTCACAGTCTTTCCACATGGGTCCTGTGATTGGACATCTCAAACGCCAAGGTTGTGTCATATCTCCCCTGAAGTAAGTTAGTTTTAGGGAAGTCTTCTGTATCCCCAGTGTGGCTAACATGTCATGCCCTTTGCCAAAGCAGGAATGTGTCAAAATACTCACTTGTGTGTATTTAAACTCTCTGCAGTTAGCTACCTCAATTTAAAGCAGTTCCACCATGAGGAAACAAGAAACTAAAGCAGTTATGACTCGCCATCTGCTTGTTAAAGACCTGACAGGTTGCAAGATGATGCCTTGCTTTGGGGCCAGTGGAAAAGCTATGATTTGCTCTCACACCATACTTATTTCCACTTAGAAAATCAACAAAGCATGTCATTTGACCAGGGGCGCCCAAACCTTTGCACGACTGCATATGGATCTGATGCTCTGAAACAGGCGTTCCGCTTTACAGCACTGTTAAATATGTTCTTGTCCGCTGAAACCCCACTGCAGGCAACGTTTATTTGAACGACATTTGGGCAACAAAGGTTATCTGTCAATATGGGATCAGGTGGTTACTCCAGTGCCTTGTTACAAAGCAATGAAGAGCTAAATCTGTAAACCAGAGAGACACACTTGACAGAACTGTAGGTCAGGCCACCCATCCCTGATGATCTAACACCAGTTTTATGAGGAAAAAAAAAAAGAGTCAGTTTCTCCTTGAACAATAAAGAAAGGCTGGTCTGTTATTCTCAGTTCGCCATGGTAACAGATCATAGTTTTGGCCAAATGACTTGATAACACTAATTCATTGCTCAACCTGGAGTTTAAATACACATAGTGATATTTAGACAGCTCTTGGTGGAGGTTCTTTCACATCACTTCATCCACAGTCGCATGCCCAGTGTTATTTTGAAGGCCTAACATCTTCATAAATCTACATTAGAATGAGAAACATTTTTCCTCCTTTTTTTTCTACTCCCATTTCCATTCTCAGATGTTTTTTGAATCCAAGGCCTGGTTGTATGTCCGACGCCTTTGTTCGGAATGTCTGCGTTGTTTCTCCACACTCATCTCTCATTGTCTCTTCACAGAGGGGATCTCTGGGTGCTAAACAATTTGTTCCTCAGCATGCACTGGGTAAACTACACGTAATACGAGTGGTGATGAGTGGGCCGCTAGGGGTAAGAGTAAAAGCATTGCTAGCGATTCGTAGTGACAAGAGTCTTCTGTGTGTTTTTTTCCCTTTTCGGTGTTGCTAAAGCAAACTTCTAGCTGCTGAATGAGAGAAGCTTAGAAGTAGAATGATGTTGCCATCGATATTGCCATTCAGTGACCTAACTAAAATATGTTGTGCTTGGGGGAGGGTGGGGTGGGGGGCTGGACTGTATCGCGTCTTCTGGAAGTGGGGCAATGAAAATGAATTCCTTTCAGCCATGTCTCAGCATGGATACCATGTAGGCTACATTGTAACGTCTCATCAGTGACACTACGCTCTGCTGCAATGTGGAGATCAAGCTAGCTACACATTTTCACTTCTCGGAATATAAAAAGAAAAAAAAAAACACAATCTACAAAACTATAGCAATCAGTTTCTTTTGTTTCTACTGCCTTTCCGGAGAGTTCATTTTATCATGTAATTGCTGCTACCAAGCATTCAGTATTGGGCCACAGTGGCAGATGGAACGAGATTAAACGACTGCTGCTTTACAATCATAAGGGCCACCATAGCAGGTTTTAGAGGTGTCTACAACTTCATGTGCACACCTTTCAGAATACATCCATGCATTAGAGATGGTCCGAATGCCTCCTGTATTACAGAATATTGGCCAATAAGGAGGGAGCTGCTCGAAACT
The DNA here is from genome assembly GCA_017165825.1 of Hepsetus odoe. Lineage (NCBI taxonomy): Eukaryota > Metazoa > Chordata > Actinopteri > Characiformes > Hepsetidae > Hepsetus > Hepsetus odoe. The sequence goes on from CM029379.1 coordinate 5,573,053, forward strand.
GTACAAATACAGTTTGGTTTGTTTTGCCGTAGTTTACAGGATGTGGGCTCTTCCATTCCTAATGGAGTTTTCACACTGTAAAATTCAGCTGTAAGCTAAGGTAAATGATCCACCTACTGCATTAAAAAACAAAAAGAACCCAAGAAGGACATCATCAGTTCCTAGAGGTGATAAAAAAAAAGCTCATTGGTAGCTTTTACAGTGCAGTGGCCATAAAACCGGGTCCTATTTTGTAACACTACACATTTCCATGGATGTTAGGATGGAGTCTCACATTGTGTCTTCTGATCTGACTGACTGTCATAGATAATCACACCAAGTAAGAATGTTCATTGACTTATCTAAGACCTCCGGCTTTAGTCTTTAGCACTGGGAGGGTAATGTATCAGCATGGGAAAAAAAAAAAAAACATGTTCTACCAAATTCAGCCAAAACAACAAAACCTCTATGAGAAATTAACTTATTGACAGAGGAAATAGAAGACTATTTATGGAATTCTTTTTATTTGTACAAGTGTTGTTGAAAGGGTTATGAAAGTGAAACAGTTCTAGGATGCTATTTTTTTTTTTCTTTGATTTGCTGCACATTCATGCCTCCCGTGTGTTCAAGTCGTGATCCTGAGAGTTTCTGTAATTCAGTGGATGTCGAGTTTAAACCTCTGTTCATTTTTTTTTCTTTCAATGAAGCTTTCAATAAAAAAGATCAAAAGAATCTCATTTTCACTAAAACTGTCTTTGCTCTTTTTTGGTGATGTTACTTTTTTATTCTGCTGTATAATGCCTGCACCCTTCGCCTTGATGTGGTGTTTCTGCACTAGTTTGCTTGTAAAAGTCTATTGAAAATAGCCCAAAACATTGCCACTACCTGCCCAATAATGTCTACTGTCCTGCCTAAACAGCTCTGATCCATCAAACTGACCCCAAAAGCGTCCCATAAGCGGCTGATTCTTTAAATCCTGTAATGTGTGAATCTACATGGGTCCCAGGAAAATCTCTAAGGTAAACTCAGAAGGCAGCATAAAGACCTGGTAAAGCAGTCCTTGACTGTAAAACTCCAAAGGGACACCAGTCATCCCAGACTTTTCAAACCCCTGCCATCTGGCAGACAGTATCTCAACATTCAGACCCATATCAGCAGGTTCAGGGCAGCTTATTCCCCCGAGCAATCAGGCTTCTGAACCCTCACTGTCATTGACGCCTGCACACACTTCATGAACATATTACACACTCCTCAGTCTCGGAGCTTTAAGACGTCTGTCTATATTCCTAAATTGGCTATTTATTTGCTCTAAGCCTGCACAGTGTATCTCACTTATTCTTTACCATTTACACTGTTTTCAACTGCACATTGAATTTATAACGTTACTATCAGCTCCTTTAAATATCTCTCAAATCCTTGTACTTCATAAATTATTAGATTCTATTATAGATTCTATAATTCTGCTAATTTACCATCTGCACTGTTACTAGTACATGAACTTGAATCTCGATGTTGGATTCTGCTTTAGGCCAAGTCACCGCCCTGTCTCTTAGTCATGTTCCTCAAACCATTCCTGATCAAATTTTGCAGTGTGTCAGGACTGGTTTACCTGAAAGAGGCCACTAACGTGAGAGAACTCTGCAGGGGTTTTGCTTTTGTTTATGTAGATGATAACATCCACATGAATGGAAAGTTCCCAGCAGAACATTGCCCTGAGCATCACACTGCCTCCAACGGCTTGAATTTTTCATGTATTGCATCATTGCGCCATCTTTTTCCCCGAACAGCAACGCACACAAAACCAGCTGCACACCTAAATATAAAATGTAACGCGTACTTCACAATCCCTGCCATTTCTGAGATGTTCGACTTCTCAAGCCTTCACAATCTGTCTCGCTCAGATCCTAGACTTCATTTTTTCTGCTTCCAACACTTCACTCTTCGTTTGCTGCCAAATAAGCCCACCCCTTGACGGGTGCAACTTTTACGAGATGATCAATGTCATTAACCTCATCTGTCAGTGGTTTTAATGTTGTATCTGATCAGTGTACAGTAATGCAAACCTGGTTCAACAGCTGACACATCTGCATGCAATTTCACTGCGAGACCAGTGGAGGGGACTATAGATGCAGAAATTATTTAAAGTTCTTTGTGTGATATGCCCATTACTATACACCTGCAGGAGAAAGTACCTTTTAAAGGAGAGTGGCGCTAATGTAACATCCGTGCCTTATGCTGAAAATAACAATATTAAAAGTATATTATATTAATATTAAAAAACATTTTAATGAACATTAGGACAATGGTACGATAAAAATCTTCGTGCTTCTTGTTAATGGTGGCGGCTAATGCAAAAATATCGCTGCAAGACGTTTTAATGATGTGCCCCATCAGTCAAAAGTTTGAAATCAGTGCTTACAATGATTTAAACCAATTTGTTGAAAATGTATTTCGGAAATGATTGTGTTATGATAATGTAAAGTTCAATTTCAAATGTTTTGACAAGTTTGCAGGAATCTACTGAAAAGTATTTGACACAGTCAATATATATAGAAAGTATTACCCATCCAAATAATATATACATTTACATTTACGGCATTTAGCAGACGCTCTTATCCAGAGCGACTTCCATGTCCTAATTACAGGGACAGTCCCCCTGGAGCAACTCAGGGTTAAGGGTCTTGCTCAGGGACCCAGTGGTGATAGTGCTAGAGGTGGGATTCGAACCTGGGACCTCTTGAGCCATAGGTCCATAGGCAAGTATCCTACCTCTAGGCTACTATCACCCTAATCACCACCTAATATCCATCCATCCTACAATAATTAGATAATTACAGTATTTTTTACATGCTGCATACATTCTAGTGTATAGCTTATAATATTTATACATACTCTGTAAAAGTAATCATGAATAAAATAATACTCTGGATGAGGTTTACATGTTCTCTATGATCATTCTAGATGTGTGCCATTGTTTAGTGCCCCTGAAGTTCTGACAAAACTCCAGATATCCGCAGAAAGACATCATTTATTACAAGCATTTTTGTCCTACGTGCTGTTCACTGCAGTTCGTGAAAGTAAAGAGAGAGAAGAAAGAGAGAAAAGACACTCCAATGGAAAGAATGAGAGGTCAGGGAACCCTGCCCCGTTCTACAGTGACCAGTGACCTTCCACGCCTGGTCTCCTCCCATTCATCAGAGACCGATCGATAGAGAGCTTGTTCTTCTACACAAGTGACTGTTTCAGGCCCACTGGTGACCTTTGTTCACTCCTCCCCGTGTTCGAACTCAATCACCCTCCTCGCCTAACACAGACAATACTCATCTTCATATCTGACATTTAGAGACACTAAGGAGACAGAGACATTCTTCTCCATACAGTGAAGGGTTTGTTCTTTTCTGAAGATCTTTTTTTTTAATCGTCACCAATAGCCTGCATATTGCCTTATTCGTTTTATTTGCAGAAGTGTTAACGCCTTGGGCAAACCTGCAACCCCTGCTGATCAGCTTCCTAAATACATGGGAGTCTAGCTTGCTGTTACGCATAACAAGGCCTGTTTGCAGAGTGTGGAGTAGAGCTGGGTTTTGGTATGTGTGCTATGGCTGTGTACACTACACTGTTGTTGACATGTGGAGCATATGTCCCTCATAAATCACACACCAGCTCAGCTCCCTGTATCAAATAACTACACATCATGCCTGTAGCACACGTTCCAGCCTCTTGGCTCTCCTCTTTTCCCGAAGCTCGCTTGCTCGTTTTCCTTTGCCACAGTGATTTCTCCACTGTGAAGAGCCCATGGGAATTTTTTTTTAATTACTGTAATGCTATTCAAAGGCACAATAAGCTCTAATCTAAGCCCTAAGCCCTGATCTAAATGGAATCACACAAACAACCACAACAGGAAAGACAGGATATAGTGTGAGATGATGAGATCGCCACATGTAAACATCCAGGAGCACCTCGACGGCAGCAAGTAACTGTTTGAACTTGGTGATTTTTTTTGTACAAGACACAGAATCCCTTAGATCCACATATAATACAAATAGAGTTCTTTGAATTTGAGATGTGTATACATAAGGTCTGGCCTTTAGGAATGAAATAAGTCAGAGTTTTTACCTGCCTTGACATGCTAAACAAAACCTTAAAAGAAGCTGTGCAACAAGCTGTGTCTTCACACGTTGCTCCTGTAAGTTAAATGGACGGCTTGCTAATCTACTTCAGTTTTTATGTAACTATTTATTTTTTTAACCAAAAGTCCTTAAGTATTGACCCTGGACTAGACCCTCAAGATCCTGAAGTCCTTATGCCCCATGCTTAGAGCTGTTTGTGATCCAACTAATCTTCCAACTTCACTACCTGGCCTTGCCTGACTGGATGCAATCAAATTCCTTCAATACAACATCTTGTGCATAGACTTTGCAGTGGAGACCTGCAAACCTTTGGACAAAACATGCATCAGAGGGTCAGTTTTCCACACCTTTAAGTAATCTTAGGTCACAAATAAGAGCTGGGTTTCTGTTGACAAGCAATGGTCACCATCCAGGCCTGTGAAATGCCTGAAGTAAGACACCAAGAGTCATCAAGTGACATTTATATTTAACATTCTGTTGATTAATCCAGTCCTTCACATTTGACAGTCTTTATGGTGGAAAAGATAGCAGGCCAAAAGCTGATGGGCCTCCTTTAAGAGAGCACTCAAGCCTACTAGAGCTGTGAGGAGCGTTAAGAAGTTGGCTCTATAAAGCAGTGCTGTAAGTTCTTGAGGTCTGAGCCAGTGGGTAGAGCCAGCAGTGAGTGTGAGGGGGGAGACTGGCTGCCTCACTCAAGCGCCTCGCCAGCTTGCTGTTTCTACGGTTACCTGCAGACTACAGACTTGGGAGAAACTCTAAAACCTGGGCTGGTTTCTATGGTAACTTCCAGAATTTTGAGCAACCCCGGCTGGGCTCTTGGACTAACCTAATGAAGCCCAACACTCATACTGCCTCTGTGTTTTGGCATGTAGCAAATGAAGAGAAAGTATTGCGAAAAAACCATCGCAGAAGCCAAGACGTCACAGTTCATTTTTCATACGTCTCAATGTGCCAGCTCTGTTTCTCATCTTGCCAAATTGTCAGTTCATATGGGCTTGCCTCTCTCTCTCTCTCTCTCTCTCTCTCTCTCTCTCTCTCTCTCTCTCTCTTTCTAAAATTAATAAAATAAAAACTATAGAATAGATGAAGGTAGTTTCATCACAACATTTTCTCAGAATATTTCACTCTACAGCTTTTATTTAATTTGCTTCATTTTTATGGGGTGTATTTAATTATGATATGTTGACCCCCCCCATACTACCCACTCACTGACTCATTTTCTGAGCTGCTTGTCCTAATTAGGGGGGTACTTGAGCCTATCCCAGCTCTCACAGGCAAAAGCCAGGGACATACCCTGGCCAGGTTTTCAGTCCAACACAAAACATAAACACAGACAAACACACTCAGACACACACGCACACACACTACTACTCACACCTAGGGGGCATTTCAGCATCTTTGATGCAACTGAAGTGCATTGAAGTGCACAGTGGGAGGAAATCCATCGCCACACAATTAGGACCTCCTGGCCTGGGCATATACATAATATACAATTTACTCCCATACTGTGTGTGTGTGTGTGGTATGTAATGTATTCTCTCCTGAGGAATACATGGCTGATTATTAATAATTTGATTTAAAAGACTAAATACAGAAACAATGGTCCAAAATTAGTTCTGGGAGAATATTCTAAGTTTTGAAATAAGAACTGCTGAAAAACACTAAAACCTTTATTTAAATGAACCTCCCACTTGCTCCTTCATGGAGCCTCGTTTGAATGTGTGTGAAGTCCATGTAATTTTTTGGATGATTGCTGTGTTTCCATCAGAGTGAGACTGGAGGTGAGTAGGTGAGAGAGACCTCCCACATATCGGACCCTCTGCGTTCTTCCCTCGACCCAGCCAAACCCACAGCAGGGCCACAGTGGGAACTGTGCAGAGCTCTGGAAGATGGTGCTGAATTTCTTATTCACATAGGTCATTAAGATCTTTTTCTTCCTCTCTCTCTCTCTCTCTCTCTCTCTCTCTCTCTCTCTCTCTCTCTACCTTTCTGTCCCTCTCTCATCAGACGCACTGTTTGCCAGACACCGACATCCTCTTTTCCCTGTCTCTCTCTGTCTCTTTCTCTTTTCCTGCTGTTTCCACTCACTCTCTTCCCCTCTGATATTCCCCCAGAGCTGGAATGTGGAACTTTATGCAGACGCTCATTTTTTATCCCCCCCCTCAACTTTCCACCCTCTCTCTCCAGATATGGCTAGCTTAACGGAGGCTCAGATGGCTGGAGCCGTTGCTATGGCTCCGGCCTGACAACAGGCATAAACAGTGGTGCTGTGTGTACGTGTGTGTATGTAGTGTGGTGAGTAGGCGCAGAGCTGTGTATTGACAAAGCCAGAGGAGAAGAGCATTCCACTGACTCCCACTCAGTGGAGAAGAGAGGATTTCAAGTCTCTCTGTTCGGTAGAGAGCTCCGCTGCTGCTTTCAGATCAGGCACTGCTGGTTAAATAAAACGTTTAACTTGAAAATGTGTCTGATGGGATTAAAATGTATATAACAAATAGCATGATGGGTTAATTAAAAATAAATAAAAAACTATGCCACGGTTGCCATGGAAAATCGTTTCAACCGTTTCAATTCGACTCACTTGCTTCAGCAGCTGCAACGTTGACCTCCTGTACACACCAATCTCAAAGTCAATGAGTCAATGATTGTTTTAGCTCTATTTGTTTAAGTAGGAGGCTTTCGATTATTGTCTGGGTTAACTGACCACATGCACCGGAGGATCATTTTAAAAACATGATTGCAAACTTCTTAATGTCCATTTTTTTTACTATTTTTAAGGTAAGCATTCATGAATTCACCATCAGGACCTGCAACTTCATGCCTTGACCCTTATGATGCTAGAAGAATGCAAATTTCCCATGTAAACAAGAGCAGAGGAGACTGTGAGCTTTCAGGATAAGTGCAGAACCGACAGAAGAGATGAGAGAATTATTGCTCTTCCTCTGCCTCTGTGTTTTCCCACAGAGCAGGATAGACCAACTTGTGCCATTGCCTCATACTTGGATTTTAACTCCATACAGGTCATCACGGCTGTGTGTGTGCATGTGTGTGTGTGCATGCAAAACGTTCTCAAGACTTACTGGAACATTCCTCTGGCACTGGCAGCATATTAACTATTTTCTGTGTAATAGTCCTGGGGGAGTTTAATGTTGGAGCGGTGTGGTAATGAGCTAATTAAATGGAATGTTAACTTAAGCCCACTGATATGCCAAATACCAGCAGAAGCCTTCTGATTACTGCAGTGTAGTGCGAGATTCAGCCACACTTAAGCCATGGTAGCCAAAACTTTGTTTGGAAAGAGCCATTAGTGTTCTTACATTGCACACAATAGGTTGGTGTATGCCAAGTTAGACATTGCACATAACTGTAAAACAGTAAACACTCCATTTTGCATTATATGGCATATACACCTTTAAAAATAAAGATTTATATATGCTTCTTGACTTGGATATCTGGTCCTAGGAAAAGTCCTTACATAATATACTATTGCTTCCTCAGGCCATAACATGCACTTTTGGAATCTAAGCTGCAAAACTACCCGTTTTAGCCTGCCAATGCATTTTTATATCTCTGTATATTTGGCCTGCAGAAGTACAGCACCAGACATTAGAGATGGATCTGCCTGGCCTGCGTTATGGCCATATAGCCAGACAGTGTAAATTTATATCAAACAAGTGAGCATTAGTATAGATAGATAGATAGATAGATAGATACATAGATAGATAGATAGATAGATAGATAGATAGATAGATAGATAGATAGATAGATAGATAGATAGATAGATAGATAGGACAGACAGACAGAAGAACAGATAGACAGACAGAGATAGAGTGCATCCAGAAAGTAAACTCAGCACTCCACATTTTTTCATTTTGCTGTTACAGCCTAATTCCAAAGTGGATTATATTCATGTTTACCTCAAAATTCAAAACTAAATACCCCCTAATGACAAAGTGAGAAAAGGTTGCTTGAAAAATTAAAAAACTAAAACAAGCATTCATAGCCTTTGCCATGACACTCAAAAGTGAGCTCAGGTGCATCCTGTTTCCACTGATCTTCTTTAAGAAGTTTCTACAGCTTGTCTGGAGTACACCTGTGGTAAACCTGGTTGATTGGTCATGATTTGGAGAGGCACACACCTTTCTATATGAGGTCCCATTGTTGACCATGCATGTCAGAGCACAAACCAAGCCATGAAGTCCAAGGAATTGTCTGTAGACCTCAGAGACAGGATCCAGGCACAGATCTGGGGAAGGCTACAGAAAAATTGTTGCAGCCTTGAAGGTGCCAATGAGCACAGTGGCCTCCATTATCTCTAAATGGAAGAAATTTGGAACCACCAGGACTCTTCTTAGAGCTGGCCGCCCAACCAGTCTGAACGATTGAGGTGGAAGGGCCTTATTCAGGGAAGTGACCAAGAACCCAGCGTTCACTCTGACAGAGCTCCAGCATTGATCTGTGATGAGAAGAGAACCTTCCAGAAGGACAACCTTTTTTGCAGTACTCCACCAATCAAGCTTGTATGTTCATGTTTCTACCTGGAGTTTAGCAAAAGGCACCTGAAGGACTCTCAAACCATAAAAAACAAAATGATCTGGTCTAATTAAATAAATATTGAAATCTGGCATGAATACAAAGCGGCATGTCTGGAGGAGACCAGGCACCGCTCATCACCTGCCCAATAGCATCCTTACCATGAAGCATGGTGGTGGCAGCATCATGACGTGGAGATGTTTTAGGCAGCAGGAACTGGGAGACTAGTCATGGTCGTGGGAAAGATGAATGCAGCAATGTACAAAGATGTCCTTGATGATAACCTGCTCCAGAGTGCTCTGGACCTCGGACTGGGGCAAAGGTTCAACTTCCAAAAGGGCCTAAGTACTAACCCTAAGTACACAGCTAATATAGCAAAGCAGTGGCTCTGTGGATGTCCTTTAGTGGCCCAGCCAGAGCCCAGACCTGAACACAATGGTAGATCTCTGGAAAGGTCTGAAGATGGCTGTGCTCCGATGCTCCCCAAACAACCTGATGGAGCTTCTGCAGAGAAGAAGAAACTGCCCAAAAATAGGTTTGTAACAAAGTATTGAGCAAAGGCTGTGAATACTTATGTACATACATGTTTTATTTTTGTTTTTTTATTTTTTATAAATTTGCAGAAGGTTCAAGCAAACATTTTCCACTTTGTCGTTATTGGGTATTGTGTGCAGAATTTTGAGATAAATATGAATTTAATCCATTTTGGAATAAGGCTGTATCATAGCAGAATGTGGAAAAAGTGGAGTGCTGTGAACACTTTCCAGATGAACTGTACATACACACATACATAGCAGAATAAGAGTCCTGGTATAGACTAGTGGGTTAAGCAGGTCAGAAGATGGATGGATGGATGGATGGATGGATGGATGGATGGATGGATGAACGGATGGTAAATAAGAGATTTCAGCCCTTCAATTACAGGACCGTTTCATTATGTGGATTTTCTTTTAACTCTAAAAAGGTTTACACTTTCACATCTCAGGTCTAACCATGATCTTTTAAAGGACCATCCATTGACTGATTGTTTAGAAGTGGTTTGTCTGTGGCTTTTTTCAGGAGGGATGTGTGTGTGTGTGGGGGGGGCTATGGAAGTCAAATCTGAGTCACTTTCTCAGGAGCACATCTGCTCTCCATTACATCTTAAGCATCACATGAAGGATGAGTCTGGGCCTCATCTCACTTAATGCTTCCATGCCACTGTCCCTCTGTCCATTTACCCTCCATCCTCCACAGATGACCTAATTATGCTCCACCCACATTATTTTACTGTGAGGATTGGTAAACTTTACATAAGTTCCATTCAACATTCAACTGTAGCAACAGTAATGAACGTGAACGTATCTCACATTTTACATTTACAGGATGCACCAGGCCCTCTTATGAAAGTGAAAGTGACTATTCTTGTCATTGTGAGAACACACAGCACAGCACACAGTGAACCACAATGAAATTGGACCTCTGCATTTAACCCATGCACTCAAACACCGTGCAGCAGGGGGGCAGCTATGAAAGCGCCCGGGGAGCAGTGATGGCGACGGTACCTTGCTCAAGGGTACCTCAGGGCAACCTACTGGTAAGGGGTTAGAACCCACAATCTTCCGATCCTCTGGCTCTAGGCCACCACTCCCCAATGTGATAATTTATTACATTTTTATGTGTGAAAGAACACTGTAAGGCTGGATTGGTCACTTCCTGACCCATCTCTCTCTCACATGCACACACACACACACACACACCATTCCTTAAACCCCTGTCTGTCACACTCCTTCACAAACTAAAAAGACATTGGAGGGAAAAAGAGGAAAAAAAAAACCTAATTAGCAGGTTGACTCTCTTGGCAAAGCCCGGGAGTCATCTGACCATTAAAGACATCCACTAATTAAGCCAGATTTGTCCTCTTGAATTAAGCAGACAGTTTGATCAAGCATCGCTTTTGTGAGCTGCAGTTGGCAACTCAAGACTCAGCAGTTCCGGAGCTGCAACGGATCCTCAGGCACAGGAGTTCAGGAGTTCGGCATGAATTTTTGCCAGCGCCCTCCGGTCCACCTACCTTACTCTAGTAAAACAGGCATGACCGCCTTTTATATTTTCTTCTTTCTCCATGTGCTGCTTAAATTCATGCTGCTCTTTTTGGTGTAAACACACCCACACACATACACACACACACACACACACACACACACACACATAGACATACACAGTCATAAGGAGTCTAGACGATGGAGCTGGAGCTTGTTAAAGAAACACCCATAAAAATGGTTTGGAGATCAGTGGCTTTGGATGATTGAATTTCCTATGAACTGACCACACACAGTACATGTATATATATATTCACTCTCTCTCTCTCTCTCTCTCTCTCTCTCTCTCTCTCTCTCTCTCTCTCTCTTGCTCTCTTTACCACTTTTCACACACTTCCAAGAAAATTTGCTACACGTGACTAAGAGGCAAACCACTTGACAAGGGGTCACCTACTGCCGCTCTGTAAATGTACCAGGCCGTCTGCAAACACAATGCAGAGCAATAAAAGCAGGAAGTGGAATAAACAGATTTTAAAGGCTGCTCGTCTGGTGGAAAGATGGAAAGATGAACGTGTGAAATGAGGGAGTGAGAAGAGAGAGAGAGGGAGAGAAAAGGAGAAGGAGGAGGCTTTGAGCGCTGCATACCAGAGCGCTGAGGTAGAGCCGGTAGGGTGGACTGGGGTCACTGAGAAACATACAGCACTAAACACGCTTTACGATTCCTCACATGATTCACTGCTCACACACACACACACACACACACACACTGTTTCAAGATCTACAAAGAGGCTATAGAAAGAAGGCAGGTCAGCCTCAGTGGAGTGCAGAAAGAAGTATAGACAACTACCGGTCAATACCACAAGTGGGTAATAATGAAATCCTTCATAACTTCTTTCTGATAGATTTTTACTTTTACTCCCTACATTCCAGCACACATATCTTCACTTTCAACTCCTTGTATTGTCAGGAACTCCTGCTTGCTCCTGGTTGTAATGAAATATTTACGGGTTAATATTTACATCATCACACGTCTTCCCAACTTCAAGAATGATTTCCGTTTGACAACAACACACAGAAACGATGATCACTTGCTGTCATCAGCGTAGGTCACTCAATTAAACGAACAAGACGGAAACGACATAAAAGCATGGAGAAAGACGGAGTTGGGATAAGGATGATTACAGAATCAGTAGAGACTTGGGGGTGAAGGCAAAAGTAGTTGAATGTTCTAATATCCTCAGTAGATAATATGCTTTAATACTGTTAGAATGATATCATTATGGTGTGAGCTTCAGTTCTGGCTGCACACAGAAACAGCAGCTACTTTTTATTTTTATGTACTTAAAAAGTACTTTTCAGAGACTACACTTTTTACTTTTGTGCTGAGGAAAGAAGTAGAATCAGCACTTGTGCTTTTACCAGTCATTTTTTACGTACGTATCTCTGTCACTTTACTAAAGAAGGCATGTTTATCGATTTATCACAGTGCTTCATGCCCATACGTGTCAAGGACCATGAGCGCGCTTGTATTTTTCACCATCATTCAGCTCCTGGAAACAACATCAATATGTGACTGATCAAATTCTGTTCCACTGCTTCAGCAAGGCTGCTCTGACTCACTTTGTGCCAGAACAGAGTGTTTGACTATGCAGCCATTAATCAGTCCTAAACGGATGTTTGTAGCAAAAGTTTCATTTGAATTTTTTTAAATGGCACCAGAGCTTTAAAATGTAAGTGAGACAGCGGTTCAGATACATAGAACTACTGTTTAAGTCTTTATTAAATATTTATGACCTTACTGTTCGAGTGTAACTATCAGTGCTATATAATGAGACTGACTTCGCGGACATAATTTCATCATTAGTTTAACTGTAATTATAACTGGACACATTTTGTTTTATGGTTCTACAGTTACTGCTTTGGTAGGTTTTGAAAGACTCATGAGTTCAGTCCATCTTTATCTGCAATTTATCCCAACCTGGCCCTCAGGAGGGGCTTGTGGGACCCTATTCCAGCACTTATGGGTCCAGCTCCATCACAGGGCAAACACACGGGCAAACACACTCACATCGGTCAGTTAAGCATCTCCAAATCCATGCATGTCTTTAGACCTTAGGAGGACCCTAGGAGGAAACCAGAGATGGGGAGAACATGCAAAAACACAGACCCAGGCTGCCACAGCTGAGAACCAAGTTCCTGGATTGGGTTCAGTAATATATAAATGAATTGATTACATGTTTTAAAATTAATTACGTATAAAATCGTGCAAACAATATTTTCAATGATCACTTTTCAGTTGTTCATAAATAGCATGGCAGTGATTTAAGAATGCTGGCAGTGCTTCTGTTAGAAGGTGACTGTTGTGAAATATTTACACTTATTCTGTTGAGGCGATTTGTATTGCAGCCCAGCTGTTCAAACACTGGGCTTGTAGATGTACAAGCCAGAGGCAGCATCATGCCCTCAGACAGGGTTTCACATTTCTCCATACCAGAGCCTAATCTCTCTCTCTCTCCAGCTCCTAAGGTCTGGCTTCACTCATGTCCCGAATGTGTTTTTAGCCTTTAGTGCTTGTGTGGATATTGACCTGGCCTATGAAAATACAGGGAACATGGCCCACTTCATCTATCGAACAAACATGATGCATAACTAGCTCTGTGTTCAAACGAACAAATAAACTCTCTGTCTGTTTGGCTGGGATTGTACCTGTGAGATGTGTGTGTGTGTGTGTGTGTGTGTGTGTGTGTGTGTGTGTGTGTGTGTGTGAGAGAGAGAGAGAGAGAGAGAGAGAGAGAAGGAGAGAGAGAGAGAGGAGAGAGGGAGGGAGAGAGAGGAGAGAGAGAGGAGAGAGGAGAGAGGGAGAGAGAGGAAAGAGGGAGAGGAGAGGAGAGGGAGAGGGAGAGGCAGAGAGGGAGAGGGAGAGGGAGAGGGAGAGAGGAGAGCAGAGGAGAGTGAGAGAGAGGAGAGGGGAGAGGAGAGAGAGCCATAAGCAAACTCACTCTTTGGCTCTTACTCCACCGTACAGATTTATCACAAGCCCATGCAGTTCCGAGAAATGTCTCTCCAGGGAAATTTAGAAAGGACCAAAACAGATCATATTGTGCTGATTGATGATGAGAAGCTCTCTCTCTCTCTCTCTCTCTCTCTCTCTCTCTCTCTCTCTCTCTCTCTCTCCCCTCTCAGCCCTCTCTCTCTCTCTCTCTCTCTCTCTCTCTGTCTCTCATTATCTATCTCTCTACATATTTCTCTCTCCATCTCTGAAATTCTCTCTCTCTCTCTCTCTCTCTCTCTCTCTCTCTCTCTATCACTTTTTCCTCTCCCCTTCTAACAGGCCTCATATCCATCAAAAGACTTAGTTTGCCTTTGTTTTTCCCTCCGCTGATCACTCCAGCAGATGTCATTTTCCTCTTCTTTCTTCTTTTCTGATTGTTTCTGCAGCTGAATTTAGAGCCTCCGGGTTAATCACTTGTTAAGATCATTTGGATCTGTCTTTGCACCTTTTCACCCATTTGCCCTCTTTTCTCTCCCTGTTTCTTCTGCGCAATGAGATCAGATGTTGATTTTTGTTCGATGAGCATTACAGTGATGTCCACTTGATGTGCATATCTTTGAACGGTGGAAGGAAACCCGGGCTCTCGCAGGAAACAGGACCTCCAATTCACTTCTTGTGTCTGTGGACTTACTGTGACTGTGGAAAGCAACCAGAACACCCAGAGGAATCCCACACAGACCCCCACCTTGGAATCAAACCCAGGATGTCCTTGCTGTGAGGCAACACTCTACCCACTGCACCAGCAGGCAATGACGTTACCATTTCCAGCACCATGTGTGTTTGTCAGTCCAGCACCATGTGTGGTGTTCAGTATTTGACTTTTGCTCTTCTCTCAATTTGATTCAACCTTGTGCTCTTTCACAGGAATATAAACATTTGGGATCTATAAAATAAATATAAATAAAAATGGTTCCTTTAGGTGATCCCGCAGAAGTAGAGAATGTTTAAAGTACCAATGCCTAAAGTAAAGTTTCTGTACCAAATTTCCCCAGAACCATATTTCCAAACCTAGACCCAAAAAATTATAAATGTTTAGCTCCATTATTTTGAAGTGTGCCCAATGCGATCCTTCCTTCAGCATGATTGCTCTTTCAGGCCTTGCCAATGACATGACAGTATGATTCTTTACAGAAGTCTGGCACCTTATTTTGCAGATCAACAGCCATATTTCACTCCGCTCACACCTTCTGATCTCCACAAACCGCATCAGCTCAGAGGCCTCTCCCCACATCAGTCATGCAAGGTTTTTTAGTAAAATGGGATGAACCTTAATAGAACTGAAGGTTTAATGCTGGCAAATAAATAGTGTTTTTGTTCTGTCCACACCCCACTCCAGATGGAATCATCTCTAATTGACTCTGTCTTAATTCCCAGCCCTTAGCTGTCTTTAGCAGCTAGTGAGCACTGGTGTGATTGGAAGCAGTGAATCAGACTGAAGAGAATGTTTGCATTGGCTGGGTGCCTCGCCTGGGCCTGTCACCCTGGAAAAGCGTAATGTCAATATGTGCACAGTCATCGTTGGGCTGAAGCCTGTCCTCCATGGTCCACTATAATGCTGGTGAATGGATTGGTCCTGCTGCATTGTTTACAGCTGTCAAAACAGGCCGCATGTCTTTGGCTCTGTTTAGACAGCTGACTGAAATGGTGATTTGCTTTTCTTACGCAGTCGGGTTTGTGGCTTTAGACGTACTGCAGGCATGTGACCATTTCGCTATTCCTGACCGTTTAAAAGTGCCGCGTCATTATTGGGATATAGTTAAAATAGGAAGTGAGGGGGGCTCAGCTAATGGTCGGGTGATAAGGCTGCAGGGGAATATTGAGCCACGTGGTAATGTCTGATATGGAAACTGTTCTGATCTGACAGACTTCCACACTAAGCAGCTGTGGTGGAAGGTCTCAGAGTGTAACACAGGCTTGGTGGAGCAGTGCTTATGTTGAGCTCAACTGAATCTGTCAAAGGCCTCTGAGGCTGTAAACCCATATAAAATCCCTTGGTTTCACTAATGCTTGCTACTCTTGAACAAATAAAGAACCCTCATTAGTAACAGCAGCGGTTTCAGTGATAATTTGTGAAATTAGTGATGCAGTACATGGTTAGAGTTAATGGCAGCAGACACTAAGGCAGAAGGAGAGAATTCCAGCTGTGAGGGTGTCTACAGCACTGCTTAGTGGAGTTATTTTTCCAACACGTCTGAGACTAACAAGGAGGTGACCAAAATATTGGGGTTTTTTTTTGTTTGTTTGTCTTTTAAAACACTTTTTAAAGGTTTTTTTGTGGTTTTTGTTTGCTTCTTAGTGGCTCAGGGGAAGGATTCATTCCCTCTTCTTGAACATTTGAGTGTATCTATCTGTTTATGTAAGGGGTTGTACAGTTTATGTCACATTATTAATGTCATAAAATTAAATATTATATTCTCTGTGCTGATCCGTTTTTTTGTTTGTTTGTTTCTCAGCCTAACGGCCTTTCCTTTGGTTGCTCACGGTTGTAGAATACATTGGTGTTGGCAAGGCAGTATTTATCACTGACTTTACAAAGTGGAGCCAATGAACTGTGCAATCTCTCTTTTCCTAAATCTTTCTGTGATCCTGAGTCACTCTGCTTTATTGTAAGGTCCTATTTAAGCCTTTCCCCTGAGATAACAACGTCATCCAAGGCCTCACAGGCCTCACCCTCTGCTGGCAAGCAAAACAGAGTACTTCCTGTCCACCCTGGCCTGTGTGTGTAGTGCACTTAGTCACTGAGTGACCGAAAGAGAGCATTGTTTTTTCAGCTCCTTTGGGGACTGCTTAGATTCTTTGAAATGACATCATCAGCATCCAGGGCTGTGCTCCAACAATCATCAACAAGCGTTCTTCATCTGATAGTGAGAGTGTCCAGGCTGTTACTTTGTCTACACTCTAACAACGAAGGCTGTAGTTTGTCACAAATACTAAACTCACAAACTGCAGAAAATACTTATAAACCAACAAGCCACTTAATTAGATACACCTTTATATATATATATAAAACACTTTTAGTTTACAGTTACAGACTGCAGTCCATCTGTTTCTCTGCCTTTTTTACAAACTTTTTTAAGCCATCTTTACCCCATTCATCAGTGTTCAGGACCACCAGTGAGCAGGTATTATATGTGAGGTATCATTCTCCAGATAGCAGAGTGATTCTGTGTTCTGTTTGTGTGTGTGTGTGTGTGTGTGTGTGTGTGTGTGTGTGTGTGTATGTGTGTTTGTGGTGCCCCTGGAGTTTAAATGAAATGAACTCACCACATCCTGCATGTACCCCACCCTGAAAAAAACAATGCATTTTGGGGAAAACCTTCTGAAAACATAACTAAAACACTGTCCCAGGACATCAGGTAGCATTTTTACAACAATTTCATGTAAAAAAAAATGTTTTGTGAGCTTGCTTATGTATAGGGTAACAGACAAAGAGAGTTTCAGGATTATGTATTAAGAAAATCTAATTCATGTTCATTAATTTATTCATCTTTTGGCTTTTTTATGATGCAATATCTGCATATTTATTTGTTTGCTTATAATAAATGTCCTTAAATGTCACTAATTCACTGTGTGAAACAAAACGCAAGCATTAACAGTGCCTGTAGTTCACTGTAGCTTGGCATGTTATTGGAAAAGCTGGTAAGAATTAAGGTGCTTGTGGTTTCACTTAGTAAAAAAAGAAGAACGCTGTGGTTTTGTGATCGCTCACAAGTTGAGGCTCTATATCACAAATCTTCCCTGTTGTGAGAATAGTTTGTAACATGTCGTTGATCTAGTATTTCAGAATACTTACCTAGCACCTAGTTACTGCAACTAGTTCCACTTAATTCTTAGGGGGCCTAAGAGCAAAAGATCCCTGGGGCTTTTTCTGTATAAATGTCATCAATGTGTGTGTTTCCCACAACACACACACACACACACACACACAATTAGGACATCCCAGCAGAAGACTTATCAGCTGTTATTCTTCTTGAGCAGAGATTAGAGTCCCCTCCTTCTTCTTGCTGCAGCAGATAAGGCTGGCCGTTTGAGGCCTCAGCAGCAGTAAATCATTATGGTGTAATAGCTGACAGTGGCTGAGCTGGGATGAGGCCTGTACAGTTGGGCCAGAGGTTATTGGATCCTCGCTTTCCTGAAGAGATTTCCTGTCCCACGGCCACACCATGGCTCAGTTTCAGCCCTCCGCTGTCTGATACACTGTAGAGAGATGAGATGCGCCTCTTTTATGGACAGTAAAGGATGTCTTAGTAGTGACATCAGTTTCACTTGATCTTGTAGTTTAAAAAATGTTGTTTTTTAATATTTTAGACTTTTTAAAATAGCCAATGCCACGGGAAACTGAATTGCCCTTCTGTTTTTAAATGAAAATAAAAGGTTATGGGTACGAATCCCAGACCAATATGGTGCCCTCAGGTACCCTTGAGCAAGATACCGTCCCCAGCCCATCAGGATTGTGTAAGGCAACCCATTCAGACACAGGTAGACGATGCAAACACAGAAAGGTTCCAGACTGCCTTGTCTGGAAATCAAACACAGACCCTTTTCGCTTTGAGGCAACAGTGATTACCGTGGTGCCACCTACCAGGCTATCCTTTGAGATATCTGCCCTTTAAAGTAATAGTGAGATTATTTGATCAGGACAATATAATAGCAATAACAACAGCCCTAACTGCTAGTGACAGCCCCAGTCTGAATGCCACTGGATGCTGTACAACTCTATGATAGTAGTCAACTTGTCTTTGTGTAGAACATAAGAAGAGACTTTTGTAAACTATGTACTACATTCCAACCACTTTTTATAAGCTCTTGTTCTAAATCATAAACACTAAGTCCTGAACTTCCTCACAGCGAGGGTCTTGTATCTCCAACCATCGTCAGCCGGCCCTGTAATTATCCCCTCTCTGGTTTGAGCCCTCTTGCTTTCATCCTGTAATGACAGACCTGCTATTCATTATGGACGCCCAGCCATCTGCCAGATCCTTAACCCATGTGGCTGCATCCTCCCCGCTTAAAGGGGGTTTCTCCTCTGACTCAGGGATTTGCCCTAGTAAACCACTCCCAGCAAGATACCCTGTATTAGGCATGGATATGGGGTTCATATCAGCCTCAAGTCTAAATCCCAGTTTCCTTCAATCTAAGAACCCCTTTCATCACTGTAAAAGAGCCACAGCATGGCTGTGAACCAGAACTCTAGCGGTATGTGGAGCTTCTCATCATTAAGGGAAAGCAGATGAGGAGGAACCTTTACTGAACGCTATACTGTACGGTGTATCATATTTTTAGAACTATGCCTCCTCAAGCTGGTTATGCTGAGTATGTGTATAGTAATGCATTACTGTACTCCATAACCTCTTAAAATGAGTCAATAGGGGTCAAATCCTCACTCATATCTAATCATAAATATCTCATAAATCTATCTCATAAATAAAAACAACTTTAGACAGTATCTGAATAATCATTTCGATTATTTGCTACAGTCCTTTATTTCTGACCGGGGGTTATAGCAGAAACACCTAGTCAGGGTCCATACAGCCATGTTTTCTGTTGTTTGAGAAAGAGTATAGATCTTTTCTGGGCATATAGGCACACATGAACAGCTGGCCATCGCTCTGGGAGTTGTTCCCTCCCTATCATTACCCTAAATACTAGGATTGGAATTTGGATCACTGTTTACCCCGCTAACGTTGTTCTAGCATCCACTTTCTGACTCCCATCATAGAACCATATCAATAGTGCTTACAACCTTTCCAGTGGATTTCACTGAAGGCTAATCTTCTCCTTTCAGCTGCTCCAGTCAGGGGTCACCACAGTGGATCATCCTGCCCTATGTCCTCCTGTCCTCTGCATCTTCCTGTGTCACATCAACTACCTGTATATTTTCTCTCACCACGTCCATAAACCTCCTTTTTGTCCTTCCTCTCCTCCTCTTGCCAGGCAGCTCCATCCTCAACATCTTTCTCCCAAAAGACTCCTCGTCTCTCCTCTGCACATGTCCAAACCAACGCAACATCGCTTCTTTGACTTTGTCTGCTAATAGTCCAACCTGAGTTGTCCCTCTAAGAAACTCATTCCTAATCCTGTCCATTCTCATCACTCCCAATGCAAATCTCACCATCTTTAACTCTGACACGTCCAGTTCTGGCACCTTTATTTCATCAGTGCCACAGTGCCTAACCCGTATAGCATAGCTGGTCTCAGCACCATCCTTTAAACTTTCCCTTTCACTCTTGCTGGTACCGGTCTGTCACAGATCCCTCCTGCCACTCTTCTCCACCCATTCCAACCTGCCTTCAATCTCTTCTTCACCTCTTTTCCACACTCCCCATTCCTCCAAACTATCGACCCCGGGTATTTAAACTCCTCCACCTTCTCCACCTCTGCTCCCTGCATTCCAACCATTCTGCTGTCCGCACTTTCAATCACACTTATGTATTCTGTCTTTTGTTCTGCAGGCTTTCACTCCTCCTTTATTTATTTATTTTTTACAGGATAATGCTGTGTGTAAAAGCAGTATTTATTGAAGCAAATGTCTTAAAAGTGAAGTGACTATTCTTGTCATTGTGAGAACACACAGCACAGCATGAACCACAATGAAATTGGACTTCTGTATTTTACTCATGCACAAACACACACCGTGCAGCTATGAAAGCTGCCCGGGGAGCAGTGACAGTGTCAGTTCCTTGCTCAAGGAACCTCAGGGCAACCTACTGGTAAGGGGTTTGAACCCACAATCTTCCGATTCTGTGGCCAACTCCCTCACCACTAGGTCATCGCTGCCCCTTGTCTTGGTGATGGTTTATATTCCACTCTTCTACTGAAAGAAAGAAATAATTCTGCTCAAATGCACCACCTATCTGCAGTACTTGTTACCCAAAAGCTAATTTAGGTCTATGTTAGACACCCCTGGCTTTAAACAGGCAAGTCTTTAGGTTCAGCAGTATGAATTCAGTATGAATTCAGAGTGGTCACCTCCTGTCCAGAAGCTGGACGTTCCCTCTTCCTGCCATCCTGTCTGACATTCTGATCCATTCTTCTTCCTCCACCGCAAACTGCTCACTGTTCGGAAAAGCCTGTTTCCGCACTCGGCAGGGGTCACAGGCACAGACGTGTGCTGGAGGACAGAGAAAATCCCACTGTTTGCCACTGAAGAAGGATTCTGGTTATGCAGCATGCAGATTCACATGGTTTGGAAAACAGTTTAGTTTAGTGTGGCTTTGAACTGATTGTTTTTCTTCCGAACAGACCCCACACATTGCATACACACTTGTAGAAAAAATAGTTTGCCAGACTCAGGAGACGGTTTTAAAAGAACCATCTTTTCAAAATGTCTTTAAGAGATAAAAGGTGTGCTCTTTTTCTGCATCACAGAACGTTTGCCGCCTTATTTCAACAAGCAAAACAGCTCTTTTTCTCTCTATCGCTCTTTTCCTTTCTATTCTCGCTCTATTTCTTTGTAAGTCTCCCTTTCATCTTTCTCTCTGTCTTTGTGTCTCATTCTCTCACTCTCATGCTTTTTAAATCTCTCTCTCTCTCTCTCTCTCTCTCTCTCTCTCTCTCTCTCTCTCTGTGAATGACTCTAATTCTCAAAAGCAGAAAATGATGGCTTTACCAAAGATATTGTAGCTTGAAGACCAAGTGAACAACATTGATTATCTTGTTAAATTGGCACGGAGAGGGGTAGGAGATATAAGGCAGCAAGTGAACAGTCAATTCTTGATGCTGATGATCAGAGTGCCCACGCTGTCCCCGGTACCATCACTGAAAGCGTCTTCAGTGGACATCAGAACTAAACCGTGAAGCAATGAAAGAAGGTGCCCTGATCTGCTTTTCTTTCACATCATGTGGAGCATGTACACATTGCTGGAAGAATACAAGCCAGCCAGTGTAAAGGTCTGGGCAATGTTCTGCTTGGAACCTTGGATCCGGGCTCCTTGAATACTGCAACACTGTTCAAGTGCACTACTCCATGCAGTGGTATTGCCTAGAGACTTCAGAAGGATAATGCACTCTGCCACACTGCAAACATTTGTTCAGGATTTGTTCTGGTTTTAGGAACATAACAAAGAGTTTGAGATGTTGACTTGACCTCCAAATTCCCCAGATCTCAGTCCAATCAAGTATCTGTGGATGTGCTGGACAAACTAGTCTAATCCTTGAAGGCCTCACTTCACAACCCCACCTTCGTAATTCATGGGTTCCAGATACTATTACACATTCAGAGGTGTTGTGGAGTGTTTTGGTTGTTTTTTGACAAAAATTTGAGCAATGTTTTTTTTAACTTTTCATACCGTAGTGGCATTAAAAGAAACGTTTGAAACTCAATATTAACAGAGCACATATACATTCTGCCACTGCTCAGAATATAAAATTCAGTAAAGCTTTAAAGCTCTATGCATTAACATAGAAAGAAAAAAATGGAAAAAAAAATATATATATATATATATAATTGGTTTTTTTTAAATTATTTTTTTATGCTAATGCATGCGTTGTTAAAATAGCAACATCTACTGGGTCTAGAATGAAGCCCTGAAAAAGGAGTTAATGTTTACATGACCTCTTTTCAGGGATGGGGTTTAAACTGCAGGATGAGGCTTCACACACTCTCTAGAGGCCTTTCAGCAAGAACACAATGCCCGTTCCCATATTTTATAAGCAGGCTTTTTTATGGCTACAAGAACTGATTTGCAATCTGGGAACAGTAATTTGGTATTGTACATGTTTGTGTGTGTGTGTGTGTGTGTGTGCGTGGATGGGTCTGTGTGCATGCTTGTTTGTGTGTGTGTTTTCATTGGTTTTCATTGTAACTGTACGGTGCTCCTTGAGAACTGATCGCCTGATTTTTTCTCTCATTTTCAGTGGAATGTGATCAGTTTGGCAGCAGATTCAGTTTCCTAGGATACGTTTTATCATCAAAGGCAAAACTCCGACTAATGGAATGCAGGCATATTCTAAGTTTCAAACTCTCTAACAATTGGCACATTGAGTAAACGGGAAAAAATGGACTGAAAATAAGATCCAGAAATGTTTGACTTCTTGACAATATATGTGTGTGCATGTGTATATGTGTGTATAAAAACACATACACACACACACACACACACACACGACATTGCATGCGCTTGGTTGATTGAGCCATATTAAGAAAAAATGGGGTTCAAATCCTATCTGACTCCTGAGCCCTGCAGACCATGTTTCAGCAGCTAGAGGCTCTAGTAGTACAGAAGGACGACTACAGCATTTAAGGGCCTCTGTCTCTTTTTGTCTCAGTATGAACAGTCCCCCCTTCATTAACTCTAAATGTTTATGTGACATTGTAAAAACCTCTGTTAAACTGTATATTTTCACTGGAGGCAGGCAGAGTTTAATTGTGTCTGTACATTTACAGAAGGCCTTTAAAAACGTTGAACGTCTGAATGTTTCTTTTTTGTGGCCAGTTCTCCAGGCTTTATAACCAAGAAACGACACGTGTTAAACACATCACAACAATCAGCAGCACTTACTCTCACTATAGTGATTCACTGAGTGACTAATCCAGTTCAAATATTCCAAAAATCACTCTTTATCCCAAAATTTCATCTCTATTGATTTTCCATAAACACCACCACACACCACACACCACATTCTTCTCTGACAGAAGGAATCCTCTATTTACTCCCAAACAAGCACTTTATCTGTTTAAAGTACTGCTGATTATTTCCAGTACTTTTGTTGGATCTTAGCCATGGATTTGCTTGATTCCACACTAGAGAGCAGCACTTCCCACCCTTTAATTCACTTCAATCTACATATTATAATTACCATTCAATTGCAATCAATTACATGCGATAGTATTTTCATAAACCAAACCTTCCAGACAAGTGGTCAAAGTGGAGTTACATACAGTGTCTTACAATTTCAGTTCGATTCAGTATTTATTTTGTTTCATTCAACCGTTACTTTAGTTTAACTCTATAAATTGGCCCAAATTAGCTGAAAGCTGATGACCGATTATCCTTCAGAGTTGAAGTTTACTGCTCGTTTTTCAGTATGTGGGTTTCTAAATATCGTAGCCTCAGTTGTTACACTTCTGTCTGAAACTACAGACACAGTTGCTGTTCTTAATGAAATGTAATTAGGAACAATCAATTATATAAATATATATTTGCTCCCCCATTCATTTTTAATGCATATTCACTGGTTCTGAACCAAAGTTCAGTTCTTGTTCCTCCAATATCTGCCTTCAGCCCCCACCAATAAACCATTCTCCACTTCCCACCATCCATCATCTTGTGTTCTTCCTTGTGTAAAACATTTGTATAATATAGATGTGGGTTCACAGGATTTATATCTCTCTTTCTCTGCTGTGGTTTTTTAATGAACTGCAGTCATTCTCGGTATTTTGGCGGATTATATCAAAGCGATGAGGTCATTCATTACAAGTGCACCACAACACTGCTTTATGCACGTTAGAGTCCCTAATTCATCAAAAGAGAATAAACCTGTTGTCATGGCGATAATGGGGTAATGCTGCTTATTTTCCTTCTCTTGAGGATTCTGAAAATGTTCAGGTGATTTTATTAAACCACAGGGTTTTTACTGAACTGGGAAAATCAGCTTTTAACTCTGGGGCACCAGAGATCTAGTGCTAGATCTCTGGGTTTTTAGACTTATTCTAGTTTAATTACTTTTATTATGCTTGTGGATTATTGTGGGTTATTGTGTATCCTTTAAAATCCTCTTACAAGTTCATTTATTACGACTTCATACCCTTTTTTTATTCATTTCATTCATTCATTCATTCAATATTTTTGTTCTCTCTTTTGTTGTATCTCAGGTCTTTGACATTATTTGCTCTAATCATGTTGTTGTCTGCTGTGATCTGCTCACCTACACTGTAAATGAGATTCTTATTCAATGTTCAAAAGAACAATAATAATCATGTTTCCTGGTGATTGATGATCAAATGTTTACTTCACATTGTGTAAAGGTTCTACAGATAATTCTGAAAATCCAGTCCAGGAACCATTTATGAACCCGTTTTCACATGTGTGTCTATTTTAAAAGTGTGCAGCACTGTGGCGCAGTGGGTGGAAAGTCCTGGCTTCGATTCCCAGAAGTTCTTTGTGATGGAGTTTGTATGTTCTCCCAGTGTCTGTGCATTTCCTCCTGGAGCTCCAATTTCCTCCAGTCGTCTAAAGACATGCAGGTGGATTGGAGATGATAAATTGTGCCCTGGGTGAGAGTTTGTGTTTGTCCATGAGTCTGCCCTGGGATGGACAGGTGACATGTCCAAGGTGTCCCCTCCTTGAGAGCTCACCAGCTCCAGCACTGCCCAAACCCCTAATCAGGACAAGCAGCTAAGAAAATGAGTGAGTGGGGTGAGCTTTTTTAAAATAATGATTCTTACTGCTTTTCTCAACATCATGTCCTCCCGAGTTAGCATGGGTTTGACAGTTTTCAGTTTGCTCAGCATGTTTCAAACCTGTTGGGATGAACATTCTGGTGGAGGCACTGCTCAGGACGTTTGCTCTGCAATAAGATTCTTTCTCAGTGCGTTTCTTTGGTCTATGCCTCTGACCTGCAGCTTGTGTGAGTGATCCATGTTGCCCGCTGGCATTTTCCACGGTGGCTTGGATCAGATGACAGTGGAGGAGTGAGGAACAGTGCCTGTGTCAAAGCAAAGCGTGCCAACAGAAACCCAACTCCTTTACACTGTCGCTGAGTGCCAAGAATAAACCTGAATTAAGTTCACAGCACAGCTTTGATATCAAATAAAGGGAATATCCACAGGAGTCAAACATTTGCTTATACTTTCCTGAGTCATTTAGTGGGTTTGAAGTGTTTAGATGTGTTTGTGCACTTTTATCAACCATGAAATGTCAGGTTGGTTTCTTCAGAAGATGTGATGCCTCGGGGCACCTGCTAAAACAGCACAACACCGCCATGCATCATCATCAGAGGCTCACTGTTAACCTGTCAGAGCAAAACGTCTGCAATCAGAGCGTTTTTATTGCCAAGGATAAAACATATCAAGAGAAACTGACTGATATTCCAGCTCTTCCAAAATACATCCTTCTGTTTACAGATCTCCGGAGAATCTATCTATCTATCTATCTATCTATCTATCTATCATTTATGCTTGCTTTTTCTCTTTCTCTCTTTCTCTCTCTCTCTCTCTCTATCTGTCCTTTTTTTATTTGTTCTCTTTATCTCTTTATCTTTTGATCTGTCTGTTTATCTATTCAGCTGTCTGGCTATACATTCTGAAGTCCCTGTTCTATCTATCTATCTATCTATCTGTCTATCTATCTATCTATCTATCTATCTATCTATCTATCTATCTATCTATCTATCATTTATAATATGCTTTCTTTCTCTCTCTCTCTCTCTCTCTCTCTCTATCTATCTATCTATCTATCTGTCCTTTTTTATTTGTTCCCTTTATCTCTTTATCTTTTGATCTGTCTGTTTATCTATTCAGCTGTCTGGCTATACATTCTGAAGTCCCTGTTCTATCTATCTTTCTATCTATCTATCTATCTATCTATCTATCTATCTATCTATCTATCTATCTATCTATCTATCTATCTAACTATCTATCTATCTGTCTATCTATCTATCTATCTATCTATCTATCTATCTATCTGCCTGCCTGCCTGCCTGCCTGCCTGCCTGTCTGTCTGTCTGTCTGCCTGCCTGTCTGTCTATCTATCTGTCATTATCATTTGCTCTTTATCTCACTCTATCTCTCTCTCTTTCCCCTTGTTTTTTGACTTTCTTCAGTTTAGTTCTTTTCTCTCTTCTTTAATGGTGCACTGCTTATATTCAGTTACAGTTGTTCCATCCCCGTTAGTCTTTTCACATTTTTCTTCAAGGATGTTCGTACTAGAAAAACTACACAAGGTCTTGAAGAGATTCACCAAATCTTTCATAACCTGTCTCACTCGGGCCAAGAGGGTCCTCCCACTTCAAAGGAATGCAAAAAAATAACTGGAACATGCCGTTGGCACCGAGCCGAGTTTGAACAAGCTGAAGTGAGGAATAATGAGGTGAGTCTAATGGGTCTTAATGGAGATGAGGAGAAACCCAGAGAGCTGATTGTGTGAATCCAGCAAAGGTGATGGAAGGAGTGTGTGGGTGTGACTCCTTTGAGGCCTTAGCTGTGGGACACAGGGTGTAAAAAACGAGAGGAGGGGGAGAGTGAGGTTAAACTGTGCAGATTAAAGCAAAGAGAGTGTGTGTGTGTGAGAGAGAGAGAGAGAGAGAGAGAGAGAGAGAGAGAGAGAGAGAGAGAGAGAGAGGAGACTGTTATGTAAGGCCAGAAAATTTTTTTATCGTGATGGTGCATAAACAGCAATCGATCATCCAAGACTTCAAGTTACATTTTGGCTGAGACAGTGGCCACATGTGCAGCCTTTTTTTTGATGCATCTCCCCTTCAGGTGCTGTTCTTTGGTGGTGCTGCAGACTCTGCGACTCCTCTCTCATCTTTATCTCCAGCAGGAGGGTGTGTGAGACTGGGTGGCGCTTTGCCAGGTCTGTTTGTGTGTGTGTGTGTTTGAGTGTGTGTGTGTGTGTGTGTGTGTGTGTGTGTGTGTGTGTGTGTGTGTGTGTGTGTGTGTGTGTTTAGTGTGTGTGTTTGAGTGTGTGTGTGTGTGTGTGTGTGTGTGTGTGTGTGTGTGTGTGTGTGTGTGTGTGTGTGCATGCATGTTCAGGCCTGTCTGTCTGTCTGGCCTAGCTGGAGTCTTACGACTGCTTATCCAAAACAGAGGATACACCTTTCTCTGTCTCTCTGTCTCTCTGTCTCTCTGTCTCTCTCTCTCTCTTTCTCTCTCCCAAACACACACAGTCACACACACACACACACACACTACCACCTGCTCTTACCTACACACACACAACCTCTCTAACTCTCTCGCTGTCTGTCTTTCTCTCATTTTCCCAATGACTATCTACCTCTTTATTGATCCTTTCTTTCTCACTTCCTTTCTCCCTCCCTCTGTCTTTTTTCACTGACTCACTCTCTCTATGCTCAATAACTCTCTTTCCCCCTCTTACTCTTTCTATCTTCTTTGGGGTTACGTTTGCCCAGTCACTCACTCTTGCTGTCGCTTATTCTGTTTATCACTCACTCCACCTCTTTCTGTCTCGCTCTCTTTCACAATCGCTCACTTTTTGATTCTCTTTTTGCATTTTATCTTTACTCTCTCTCTCTCTTTCTTGCGTCCCTTTGCTCTCTTCATTTTTGTGATTACTCAGTAAGTCTCTCTGTCCCACTCATTCTGTTTTTCAGCTCCTTTCTCTCTACCTCTCCCACTCATTCTCTCACTCTAATTCTCTTCCCTCTCTCTCTCTCACTCTCTCTCTCTCTCCAGTTCTGTCTTGCCTTTTTTGCTTGCTCCTTCATTTTTTGTTACTCAATCACTCTCTACCTGTCACTCATTCTCTCCACTCTTTTTCTTTTCCTCTCTTCTTCACAGACAACTCATTTCTCCTGCTTGTTCTCTTTTTCTCTCTCTACTATATATATATATATATATATATATGTATTATAATTCACCTCTCTCTCTCTCTCTCTCTGTCTCTCTCTCTCTCTCTCTCTCTCTCTCTCTCTCTTTATTACTAATACACAGTTTTAGAATCACATTATGTGAATACAGGCTCCTGTGTGAGACTCTTTCTCAGTGTGTCATTGTAGAGTAGTGTGTTCAGAATTAGACCTCTGGGTGTGTAATTACAGGTCCGGGGAGCGGTGAGTGTGTGTGTGTGTGTGTGTGTGTGTGTGTGCAGAGGGCGGGAGGGCGGCTGGAGGAGGAAAAGTCCTGCCCTTGCTGAAAGATTTCCTGTGACGGGGCTGCGGCTCAGCCCACAGAGCGCCGAGCGCTTCTCCTCGGAGGCAGAGCTCAAGTCCGTCCCGTCCCGCAGGCAGCTCGACCCGCGCGCGGCGACCCTTCCCTCATGGAGCCGAGCCGCTGGACCGCGCTGCGCTGCGCCGCGCTGATCGTGTACGCAGCCGCCGCCGGTGAGTCCCGCCGTCTGCTTCTGCTTCTGCTTCTGCTTCGAGCTAAGGCTTGGGTACGGCACTGGAACAGAGACCCTCAACAGGGCAGAGCGCGAGAAAGCGAGGGAAGAAAGGAAAGGAAAGAAAGAAGGCTGAGAAAAGTTTTAAAGAAGTTTCCAGCACCTCAAAAACTGCAACTTTCAGCAGCTGTTTACACAGATGTTGAGCTTTTTACTGCTCTGGATTCTTTTCCTACCGAATGAAAAGCTGCACTTGGATTTAACGTGTGTGATTAAACCTACATTAAGGAGTAGTTTTATCTGAAAGGTGTAGTTTAGTGCTTTAGATTGATCAGGACCAGAAGTGTCCAGAGGATACCTGCATACTGGGACCTTCAGCAGAGCAGGGCGGTGATGAAAAGCTCCTTATTTACTGTTCAAGACAAAACAGGTGTTGTGCTCATAGTGGACATGTTTCAGGGATGGACACTGTTCTCCTGAACTTAGTTGCGCAACCCCAGTAAAAAGTTTATTTCTGCAGGTGCTTCACTGCAATGGCGTCAGTGCTGATGGATGGGACTTAAGAGGTTTATGAGGGGATGGTAGAATAATGAAGCTGGTTTGTTAAATACATAGTCAGGCAAGTGCAAAAGAGGGGACCGGAGTCTGGGGACAATAGTGGCCTAGTTGTTAGATGATTGTCTCCAGAAGGTTGTGGGTTCAAATACCCATCCACTAAGTTACCCTGAGCGAGGTGCCGTCCCCAGCACTGCTCCCTGGGATGTCTGGCTGCCCTGCTCCCAGTTTGGTGGATGGGTCAAATGCAGAGAAGGATTTCATTTTGGTTTGTTGTGCTGTGTGCTCAAGGTGAGAGTGTGCAGTGGAAGTGCACACCTGAAAATTGTTCCTTGATGTGCGATGATAAATTAATTCTAGAGATGAAAAACAGACTAGAGAAAATACTTAGCAATATTTAGACATCTAACATCATACACACACTAATTAGTTACAAGACAACACATCTGTAAATGTTAAAATGGGGTGGTGTTGGTCGAGTTGTAGGATACACACCTATGGACAGCACTACCATCGTGGCTTCCTAGGCAAAACCATGAAAGCGGATTGCTCCAGGACTGGCAGTCAGTCGCTCTAGATAAGATCACCTAAAAAGCCCTAAATGTAAATGTAAAATATACCAAAATATGTGAAAAGCCATGCAAGTGCCATAGTGTGCAGAAATATATGTAAATGTAAATGCAGAATATGCCGAGAAGCGTAAGCCTGAACAATATGAGGAGAGCATGTGGTGCAAAATATACAGAAATTAAAAATGCAGAAATATACAGAGAGATGTTAATTCACAAAATATGTACAGCGGCATTATGTATAAGACTAGTGTGCAAACTGGATGCCTTGTCAGGCAAAAGTATGAAGGTGTATTTGTGTATGTGAGGTATGGAACTTGAATAAAAGGTGCGATGTTGCATCATACATATGGGCAAGGATTTGATACATAAAATTTAAAAATAGGTTTATTTTAATTCCTGGATTTTTTTGATATCTCTGAGCAGATGATAAAGCACAAACCAATTTTTTCTAAATATCTCAGCTCTGAGACTGGGAAAGGACATACTTACGTACAGATACAGCTGCTGTTCTGGCTAAGGTATTTATTTTACTCAAATCAAAATAAAAAGTACAAGCTCTGGAATGAACTCATAAAGTATAAAGTAAAAAATAGCTCTTTGAAGGACATTTCTACAGGCTGTGTGCACTAGAAATGCCCTTAAAATAATTCATTATGAGTTCATTCTTAATTAATTAATACTACTAATAATGAAAGACTATTAAACCTTTTAAAATCTACTGAGAATAGATTCAACTAGTTCGCCCGTCATCACATTCAATACATCTTTTCACACGTCGTCACTCTCCCTTTTCTTTGTTACATTGTTCAAGTCTTACATTGTGATTTGCACTGATGGACACACCATGGATGGTCTTTTCTGTGTGTTGCTGACCAGTGAGGTTGATGCACAATGTTGTAAAAATAACAGGAATTTCCCAATGCAAACTGAAGTAATGTCAGAAAGTACAGATATTTCGATTGAAAGTAAAAGTAAAAAAGTCATCATGGGTGGTGGTCTAGTGGTAGCATACTTGCCTACAGACCAAAAGGTTGCAGGTTTCGATTCCCACATCCAGCACTACCCCCATTGGGTTCCAGCTGCTGTTAAAACCCCTTAACCCCAAGTTGCTCCAAGGGGGGACTGTCCCTGTAATCAGGACATGGAAGTCGCTCTGGACAAGAGCATCTGCTAAATGCTGTGAATGTAAATCAGAAAAGAAAATACTCAGCCCAGTATAGATACTTACTTTCCACCTCCAGGCTTCCTATAAGCACTTCGTTTGGAGCTTGGCTGCTTCTTTCACATGCTGGCATGCCAGAAGAGAGTTCACTGTGTGAACAGTTTCCTAACCTCTCCTCTGTCTTCCTGTTGGGTTTAGTGGGTGTTTTGGGTGCTGTGGATGCATCTGCAGGAGGGCAACAGTTTGGCTCCTGCCAGACACCCTTTCCTTCTTTCAAACAGTGTGAGCAGTTTGTTTATTCTCCTCTCCCTTGTCATTAATTTCAGTTCTTCACCCCATAATTACAGGTGAGCTAGGCGCTAATTATATCAAATGAGGCCCTCCCAGCCTCGGCTCCCTTTTAAATAGCAGCCTGTCTGTGATAGACGAGGCTGGTGGGCCTCCTTTTGCTCACCATATCCACAGACACCATGTTTTCTGTTAGGACTTGTTTATTATTAGCATTTTGCATGATTTGA
This sequence comes from Hepsetus odoe, assembly GCA_017165825.1. Taxonomy (NCBI): domain Eukaryota; kingdom Metazoa; phylum Chordata; class Actinopteri; order Characiformes; family Hepsetidae; genus Hepsetus; species Hepsetus odoe. The sequence goes on from CM029379.1 coordinate 5,604,574, forward strand.
CAGGGCAGTTATACATCTGAATCGAATCTCATGAATAAATACTTTCTAGGGCAACATCACTATACATCCACTGTACACAGTGGACATTTTTGGCCTGGCTACTTATTTCTGATGTCAATAAAGAAAGTGATCCATTTATCTTTACACATTTAAACAAAAGGCATTTATCAGGTGCTCTTGTCCAGAGTGACACGCACTGCCTTTCGATTCTCCGCGGAGCTGCTCAGGGTCTTGCTCAGGGGCTCAAATAGAGCTGATGCTGGAGAGGACAGCAAGGCTCGAACATCCTCTCATTCAGCAGCTGAATATCCTGCAAGTAGGACAGAACCAAAGCTGTTTTCTGCTGTTATTTATTATATCCGTCAGAAATACTGGTAAATGTTCAATAGTTTATTAGGTAGGGAGTTAAGCTTCTGCCACTTTTTCAATACCTTGATTTCCAGATGTCCCTCTGCCTTAACCATCCGTTTTATTTTTCAAGTGCTAGCTCTGTTAAGTTCATTAACTAATCATCGCTCAAGAAAGGGAAACAAGACGGTTTGTTTGACTCACTGAGAATATTGAAGCACGTTTCCTGTCAGGCCTCCTCTGTTTGATGAGAAATCGAAATGTGCTGCATAAATATGTTTCTGCAACATATTATCCGTGTTCATGTGCAGTAGTAAGCTCTTTGTTTGCTGTAGTCGTTACATATAGTACATTACATCAGACAGCCTTTGGCTGTGGGCGTAATTGCCTTCCGCTGAAGTTCTGCCATTTGGTTTACCTGTTTGCTCCCTTTCCACATTCAGTAGTGACCATTTAGAGCGAGGACAGACATGCACACATACACATGCTCAGTTTGGTAACTATGTTTTGGGGATTTCTGCACAAATATAACTGGGTTAATAATCTTTATGAGCAATACTACACCTGAATCTTACTCTAAACAAATGAACCAAATGGCAATGTTCTCCTTAAAAAGTTTAATTTGTGGAAAAACAGCATACTACTTGCTAAGGGCAGCAGATGTCCTTTCACAAAATAATGCTTTATTTTTAACACATTTTATAAATGCTACATTCACGCAGGCATTTTTGCATTTGAGGCCCATTGGAGGCAGGATCCTACTAGTTAACATTTTTTTCTAGTGAAATTTTGCATGTCTGTCTGTCTGCTTTTTTGACTGCTTGGCTTTTCTGCGTGTTTATCTGTCTGTCTGTCTGTCTGTCTGTCTGAATTTTATTCAGACTTGTCTGCACTGATGTTGAAACGTACGTTTCTCTAAGATAACATGTCCCACTGCTCCTGTCCCCTGATTTGACCCTTGTGGTGACGGGACAGTGTCCACTCCCTCTTATCAGGAACTCTGCACAGCCTGTACGAGCCTGAAATGTAGCACAGACACCTTTGCGTCACCAATAAGCTCCTCAAAACTTTACTGTGTATTGGTTTTAGACCAGTATCATTCATCTTAAATAAAATAACTGAGAGGCCAAAGATACACCTGCTGAATGTCTAAGGGAAAGTGAAGACCACTCAACTGCTTTGCTGGGCCGTCCTATAAGAAGATTAGGAGTGGACACTTCAAGAGAAAAGGTTTTCAGTGCAGGCAGCAGAGAGGCGGTCTGAGGCTGAAAGAGACCTTTTGTAGGCCTTTCGAGCATTTAGCCCACACCAGTTTAGAGTTAGGTGTGAGTCTAAGCTTATGTTTACTCTTGCCTGCCTGGGCCTCTGGGTGCAGAGCTGAGAAACTACTATTTAGGGAAGAGAAGAGGGGTCACATAACCTTGAAGTAGCTGGATCTGATTTGACCATATTAGTCTTCTTCTCCTCGTGTCGGGCGCAATCCCTTCTTGGCCCGCCTCACTGAACCAGAGGCTTGGAGAGCAACTCACTCAGATCCTTCCTACAAAAACCAACACAACTGCATGAGGGCGGATGACTTACAAGACTTATAGGAGTGTTATCAGTCTGCAAGTGATGGTACTTGGTGAAGTCAAACTAAACATGTCCACGCATGGTCTCTCAAGTCCACACATGAAAGAGGATGGAAAAATCTTCAAAGTGGGATTTTAGCTGCATTAATAGTTTGAGCTATAATCACATAAAGGAATATCCAGCTAAATATGTGCTTTTTGGGGGACAAAAAATAAAAAATAGACCTTTTTGAATGAAAAAAGGTCATTATTTCACTACTGTGTTAATTCTGATACCATCACATCTGTATTTTCCCGGTATGTATATGTGATATACCAAAATAAACTCAAATATAAATATGAAATTATGTCTCACAAGACATGAATTGCTAAATCAGAATAATAAATCAGTCAAGATGCATTGCTAACTATCTGCAGTGGCACTAGAAGGTTCCCTGCTTTATTATTCTAGTGCAGAAAGGAAGGCCCGTTTCCGCCCTATCTGCTCCTTCCTTCCTCGTCCAGGTCACCTGGTCCATCCTTTTAAGCGAGGAGAGGAGAGGACACATGAAAGGAAGAGGGACACAGAGGGGAGAACACAGGGATCTTGGTGTTAACTAAAGGGGTCTCTTACAGTGAGATTAGATCAGATTTTATCAGTCAAGATGAAATCTTTCAGGCATCCAAACAGGATCAGAACCTGTTTTTTGACCCACATTATCATAAGGACATCACAAAGACACATAGGAGGCAGAGTGATGAGGGTACGTCTTTTTAAGAAGATCTTGAAAACATGGGTATAGTCAGTGGTAATATGGCTTTGAAAAAGAAAGTTCTCTGCATCTGATTTTAAGGCACTGAAAGCTCTTCCAGCTTGACCAATGGGAGGCTTCAGCAGTGATGTTGTTGACACCCTGAATTTACCATGAAGCTGTCCAGAACTTTTGCAGAGCCAAAGCTGACATCATGGAGGATGTAATGATGCTCGTGGTCATAGTTTTATTTATACGGTTGGTTAACACCTCCTTTATATTATATCTATCGAAGCAGATGTGGGTAAAAATCCTTCAAATAAAATGTATTTACATGAACATGCATTAAAGCTTAAAATGTTTCACCTTCTCTTGTAAAGCTACCATTTTAGTTACAAGAGTGTTACAGTCATAATGATATGCTGACTGGCTGAGCGTTTTTCTTTTTTGTTGCCTAATAGTTGAAGGGCATTTAAGTCCGAATACACTGTACATGTGATAATAATTCTTGACCCTTGAATAACTGTCACCATCTTACATTACTGCATAATTACTGTCAGTGAATAGGCCTTAAAACCACTTCCTGCGATTAGATAGCTACACAAAGCCCACTCTCACTTTCGTTGTGCTTTTATTTCAAGGTTAAAAACTGATAGATAACTCATTACACGTCAGTGGTTGCACTTTCAGCTCCATGTGTTTGCAATACCTCTTGTTATTGGAGTTTTTTTTACCTATTAATGCCTTGGGCTCACTTATTTTGCCCTGTTTTCCATTTCACTCATTGGCTGCAGTAGTTAGAAGAGCTGTTGCATACATTGGACCCACTTTCTTCTGATGTTTGTGCACAAATGGTTCCTCCTTCAGTCAGGCAAAAGCTGGGAAAGCCTTTTATCGTAGCGGAGGAAGGCTTTTATCAGGGGAGGCATGCTTATTACACAAGCTGACAGCTGTTCTAGAGAGCTACATTACAATGTTTAATGACTGCATGTGGCTCCACACACAAATATGAACACACTCACACACACAGCAGGGTGGTCAGCTGTCGGTTCCGTCTTGATTAACCCTATCGGTGCATGAGACTTGTCTATGGCAAAGAAACCCTTCACAGCAAATTAAGGATTACTTTCCGCCTCTTATTCGTAATTGCTATATCAGTGGCATTAGTTAGAGATCATCTGGTCATCCAACACAATGCCAAGTTAAATTGTTCCAAGTGTGCATGTCTGCATTTGGGTTTCACTCTTAAAAATTCTAAGCCAAAAAGCAGCTCTATGAAGTGATGTTAAGTCTGAAGAGCCTTTTCCACATGATGGTAAACTCCTATACCAACAAGATTTATGTGGTTCCTGCTATAAAATAAATGAAGCTGTGTAGTTGAGCTGAATTATGGATCCATCTATTGCTTCAGTCAAACCACTTGGTTCATTTTAGTTCAGTTCATGGAGGCTTCAAGGTTTATATATCCAGGCTATGAAAAGTTATGACAGGTTCTCTGATTAGTTTTGATGGGACATTATCCATGTTGGGGCAGTGGTGGCCTAGCGGTTAGGGCATCGGAGGATCGGGGGTTCGAACCCCTTCCCGTATAGGTTACCCTGAGGGGTAACCAAGGTAACCTACCTTGCTCAAGGTGCCCTTGATGCATCAAGCTCCTCCCTGCGATGGGCTGGCGACCTGTCCAGGGTGTGTCCCCCGTCCTTCGCCCTGTGTGAGCTGGGATGGACTCCAGCACTCCCCTGCGACCCCATCTGGGACAAGTGGCAGAAAATGACTGACTGACTATCCATGTTTGGGTCCAGTCATATTTTTCCATTGAAAGTGAAAAGTGAAAGTGACAACCCTTGTCATTGCGAGGTCACGGCACAGCACACATGAACCACAACGAAATTGGACCTCTGCATTTAACCCATGCACACTCAAACCCGTGCAGCAGTGGGCAGCTATTGAAAGCGCCCGGGGAGCAGTGATGGGGACGGTACCTTGCTCAAGGGTACCTCAGGGCAACCTATTGGAAAGGGGTTTGAACCCCCGATCCTCCGATCATGCGGCTAACGCCCTAACCGCTAGGCCACCGCTGCCCAAAAATTGTAGCATTGTAGCACTTGTTGAGAAGCATCTCTTGATTTGATCATCTTAGTCCTCAAATGCATGTTGTCTTTAACAAAAAAGGGGGACACAAGAAGTATTGAGATATTTGGAAATGTATGTTAATATTATCAACTGTTTATGTTTAGCTTAAATAGTCTTGTTCTTAACAAATGGAAAAAGTTATTAAAAGTGGGGAAAAAGGCAAGGTAGAGGCATTTCTAGATGTGCTCTCAGATGTAGTATTGCATCAAATGTAGCATTTATTTCCCCTATGAATAAAATTAAATATATTCCTACAAAGGACAACAAATGCATCGATAAATATCTGTCCAAATATATAATCCAACCAGTTGTCCAATGTTGATCATTTAATTTCATGCTTTTTAAGCAATTATATTCTGATTCTTGTGTGGTTCTTACATTGTTATGCATCTTTATTAGTGTGTAGGGAGTCTGGGTTCAGGGAGGCGTACAGGTCTGAACAGGTCAGAGGCAGAAGATGGCCCTGGAGATCAGCACGCAAGATCCTACTGTTTGCTGGAACAGCGAACATGCCCCAGTGCACCTCCGCAATCGTCTCCCCTCCTGCATGTTGATATGCTGCTCAAGAAAGAGTTCTGATTGTAATACAACATGCAGGTTCCTTATCCAGCATCCTTAGACAGCCAGATCATTTAGTTCTGTTCTTACTCACATCAAATATAAGGGAGGCAATTAAAGGCTGTAGAGCGCTAATTACTTGGCTCAGGCATGTTGGGAGCTGGGATATAAAACCGTACGCTGGAATCAACTTCGTAATTATACTGTGTACTTTCAGAGGAGCTGACAGTCAGTAGTTTTGTAGTCTGTGGTTGAGACCAGGTTCTTTATCCGCACCATCTCATACCACAGCACAGCAGAAAGTTCACTTTATTAACACATATCCCCAAGGGCAGCCGTGGCCTAGTAGTTAGGGTGTTGGCTCAGGATTGGAAGGTCGTGGGTTTGAATTCCACAACAGTAGGTTGCCTTGAGGTACCCTTGAGCAAGGTACCGTCCCCATCACTGCTCCACGGGCGCTTTAAATAGCTGCCTCCTGCTGCACGGTGTGTGTGGGTAAAAAGCAGAGGTTATGTTTCATTGTGGTTCAGTGTGTGCTGTGCTGTGTTTCGCAGTGACAAAATATAGTCACTTTCACTTTGCCTGGACTTATGTTCCTCAATGTATTGCTCTTGTGTTGCAGGTGGGATGGTTCCTGGGATACTGAAGATGACGAAGCTGTGTAAGTTCTGTGATGAGGTGCCTTCCTCCTGTAATGGGACTGGCACCTGTCAGGCCAACTGCAGTATCACTTCTATCTGTGAACATCCTGATGAGGTCTGTGTGGCAATCTGGTACGTCAAAACTCTTTTAACCACATAAATAAACATGGCACAAAACATGACTGCTGTCTGAAATTAGCCATGCTAAAGAATACTGAGAAGAGTGTCTGCTAAATAACGCAACTGCTGCAAATACTAGAAGAACTCTTTGAACTGTCACACGGTAGCCACAAACTTTAGCTAATGATTATTAGTGAGGGGGATTAATGTTCCTTTAACTATAAAACTAAACCCACTTGTCTTGTAGATCAGATGCTTTAGCTATTTAGATATTTCACTGAAAAGGAAATAAAGTTATATATCAATTTGTTGAGTCTGAGCCATTTAAACCAAGGAAATGTTGAAGGAATCCTCATATTGTGATGAGTTTACTGTGTTTACATATATTCACCTCCCTCTTTATATAATCGTTTCATGTGTGTGTGTGTGTGTGTGTGTGTGCATTCTTGAATGTATCCCATTCCTTCAGGAGGAAGAATGAGGCCAACCAAACAGTTGAGACAGTGTGTCACCTCCCGTCCTTGCCTGTGCACGGCATTCTTCTGGACGACTATAACAGCAGTAAATGCAAGATGAAGGAGTTTAAGACAGACAGCGGTCAGCTCTACATGTGCTCATGCACTGAAGAAGAATGCAACGAAGACCTGGAGTTCCCCAACAGTGAGCTTCACCTTCTTATTTTCATTCCATTTTTTTCTCTCAGCCCATTTACACTGCAAAAAAAAGCTGAAAGGGTCTCCTTCATAGAACTTCTTAATGGAAGGGGTCCCAACATAGTCCATACAGTCCATGGGAAGCGATCAGTACAAACTGCTCATTTTGAGTTCATTCATTTTTGTCTCAAAACCAATGAGTTTACAAAAATGCACCAGTTTCAGGCTGTAGCAGTTTACCGCCCAGTTATCAGGTCATGTGACTTTTTAGTTTGTTTTCTTAATCTTGATCATTTACTGCCGTGCCAAATATGTGTTCTGAATAATTCTTATCTGAAATGTAAGTACATGTACAAAAATGCTGAATAATATAAAGAAATAAGATATATGGGCTAAATTTAATATGCTCTCACTCGATAAGAATATACATCTTTCTAGTGGTTCACGCAGAAATTAAGTTCCAGCCTAAACCAGTTTTGGTTTTACAAAGCTTTACTTATTTTCTTAATTCTGGAGTTGCATCACTGAAAGTGTTTTTCTTTTTCGTAAATTTGTAAAATTACATAGTATCAGTACATCTGTGAAATTGTTCATTGAATCGGCACAATAGTCAGTCAGGCCTAACTTGAGCTCCATGGCGCGTGCACAAAAAAAAAAAAAAATCAATCTGCATTTTAACTGCCAGTTGCAGAATTCACTCACACACACACACACACACACATTCACTCAAGTTGTCCTTTGAACAATGTGTCTGCAATGATGTGTGTATGTGTGTGTGTGGGTGGGAGTTTGTGATGCACCCTAAATGTCAACAAGGACACTTTTGCTGTGAATTGACTCATATCTTGCCTGGTTGAGAACATCATGGTGCATAAGAAGAGCAGCTCTCGTCTAGATTATCTGCAGTTGCTGATGATATTGTAAAGTCATAATGCCACTCTCACTTGCCAACCAGTGCCCTGCTTAAGTTTGGTTCACAATGATCCACTCACCCACCAGTTCCTTTAGCTTTTTATTTTTTTTGATGTAAAGTTGTAATGTAAGCCTCAAGCTCAGAACCCAGAGGTCATGAAGAAGTCAATTACAATATAATGCTCTACTTTAGGCAGGTGCATATAATTTCCATGTTTTTAAGTTTGCCTACTTTTGCATTGACGTTGAATCATATTTACATGTTTCGAAGTTTTTTGGGTTTTTTCGGAGTTCGAGACAGATTGGCTCGGCCTGTGTTGTGAGGCGAGCAAGCAGAGGATCTCAGACATGTGGTTTCCTGTCTATTAACTCAAAGCAGAAACATCACAACCACATAGCCAAAGAACCGGCTGCAATGGGCATGCTCTGACTCAGTGTTCCCAAATGTAAACAAGGACAGTGCATATACCATTTGTTGCATCATTTCTTCACCTTCTTAAAAATTTCACATAAACATCAACGCTAAAAGAACAATAGACAATCCGCAGAGCTTGTCGCATTGACCGCCGGTTTTTATTACTCGCTGAAAGCAGGTGTGTAAACTGTGAAATGTGTGAGAGCAGTTTGCGCTCCTCGAGGAGCAAATAGAGGAGGAGACCTCATTCCTTCCCTCAGTCAGGACGTGCAGGAAGTCTGTGTTTATTTACTAGAACGGAGCCACGATTTACTTTATCCAGAAATGCCTGACATTGTTTTTCCCTGCCATGACATTTTTCTGACATTAAATATGTGTGAAGTTGAGCTTTCACATTTACCAAGTGTTGCCGCATCGAGCGACTCACGTGGAGGATTAGTTAATGGGAGACAAGTTGATCAAAGAGAGCTGATCAAGAGAAATATCAAAGGAGGCTCATCAAAATAAGAGAATAAGAGATGTTGTAGCTGCTAAAGACATAAACTTTCAGAACTCTCTTCCAGTGCAGTACATTTTTTAAGGTGGCCTGACTCTGTTCCTTGATAAATCAAATTTTAGCTGCACGGTACTTTTTTCTGACAGTTTGCTGGTCATGTACACAAAACAGCCTAAATGTTGATCATACTGACGTTCAACAGTTATTACTTTTAAAATACTGCTGTTTACTAACATTTTTATATGTTAACAAGCAGAAACTTTCACTTTTATGGATTTAAGTCTCTAAGTTTACATTCACCACCTTCTCCTCGCCATCCTAGCAGTACTGGCTGAACTCTCAACTTGATTCTTTATACAGAGGATATCATATTGTAGCATAATAAAATCTTTTTTTAAGTAAAAATAGAGGAATTACATCAAAAATAAGTACAGAAATGAACTCTGGGAAACACCACCCCTGCTCTATATTAAGACTTTCTACTTTGCGCTTAAGAAAAATCTATATCGATTTATATCTTCATATCAATTGCAAGTTTATATCAACCACTAACGTGCTGTTAAAGATCTGTTTCATTTTCCTTTTCCTGTTCAGGTCGGTCTGAACCACCTGAGGATGTAATATGATGTGAGAAAAGTTGCTCGTGCCTAAAATTGCTGAGCATGCACTGATTCATTACCATCCTGATTGGCTCTGAACTCACCTCTTGGTAAAATGTCATTAGCAGATGGATATCCCTGCAATGATTCACGAGCGTGTATTTCTGTTTTTCTCTTTAGAGTGATCACAGTTAGTGGATGTTCATGCGTTTCTAATTAGCAACCCATAAAGCTTGTCAGAGAGAGTGTGCTGCATGCCGCTGTGTCAGTTACACACGTTTTTTTGTTGTTTTTGGAGCTGTAAACTTGATCGCCTCAATAGAAAGAGTGATGAACGTAATGTGGACTGCAGCAGCACCCTTGATTTACAGCCTTTGGAAGTGTCCCATGACTGTTCCTCTAAAGGGGCATTCGGCACTGTTTTTATAGTCCCAGCTTCACATCAGCTTGTTAGTGCATGTGGTCAAAGTCCTACACTACACTTATGAAATCCATTTAATGCTTGTTTTATCCTTTTCGTGTCTCTTTCCACCCTCTTTTTTTTGTTTCAGTGGATTTACTAGTTTTGTTCATACTTTGCCTTCTTTATTTAACCAATTCTGCATGCTACATGGCGTACGAGGCGATTCCCTCATGTTGATGTCAGTGAAAAGGCTCAAGGCCACGGAGAAAAGCTCTTGTTCGCCTGTATGTCTGTAAAGTTACCCCCTAAAGTAGCATGTGCTGTACATCTCTCAGGCAAGAATAGGAACTCCTCAGCATGTGTCATTCTTACTAAGTGTCGGAGTCTGAGTGTGGCAGGGGATTGTTCATCCTCAGTTGATCTTTTATCACTGGTTATTTTGAGGAAAAGGAGAAAAAAAGCCAGCAGAGGACCGTCTGACAGGTCTGCTCTGTGCACATTTTCTTTTCTTCCCCCACAGTATAGAATCCAGGCCTGCAGTCACAGAGCAGATGCTCTGAAGACACAACTGAGTCACTTAGAAGGAGAGAGAAAGAGAGAGAGAGAGAGAGCGAGAGATAAAGAGATGCAAAACAGAGAGGAAAACACATTTTTGGTGCTCGTCATTCTGTACAACTAGTCATAGTTGTAACCATAACAAACAAACAACAAAACCCCATCACTCTTGCATGCAGAACTCCCACACACTGTACAGAACCGAACGATCTAAATGTCAGCTTGCCAATTAAAATTGAAATTTTACTTTGTAAATGGGACTTTTTTTAGGCGATCGCTTGTTGAACTAAAGCACGTAATCATAGTTTAGTTCATAGTTCATTCCACAATGCTTGATTTTATTAATAAAGAGATATAAATCATTTATGGGTGGCGGTGGTCTAGTGGTAGGATACTATGGCTCAGGAGGCCCCAGGTTCGAATCCCACCTCTGGCACTACCACCACTGGGTCCCTGAGCAAGACCCTTAACCCTGAGTGTCTCCAGGGGGACTGTCCCTGTAATTAGGACACGGAAGTCGCTCTGGATAAGAGCGTCTGCTAAATGCCGTAAATGTAATTCGTAATACAGCAGCAGTGGTTTTAGCATGTGTAAAGCCAAAAAACTGTCTTTATTGTAATGAAGCCCTTCATATATACAGCATTTAGTTTTCTAGTTTCCAGCACAGTGTTCTGGTATCTATAAAAAGTCAAAGTTGATTATAATCCACCTGCTGTCTTGATTATTTGCCTGTTTTTGAAACTCTGCAGAAATATTCTGTGCTTGATTTCTAATATAATCAACAGTGACAGCACTACGTTGTTTTCACAGAAGCCTCTACCTCAGCGAAAAACACAGTCAGCTTGAAAATCCATTATCATGGACAAACCTGGACCAGTGCTGAAACACAGAGAACTGTCCTGTAGGAACTGAGCAAACGTCTTTAATGTGGGAATTTGTTAGAATTTTTCCAGAACCTGTCATACAGTTCTTCAGCTTTTGGGTGCTGAATTTCACATCCGTTGTTGTTAAAAACCTAACCCTGTTTTTTTAATGAGTCTGCTTAGCAGCTGTTCATCTGTCTGCCAATTTGTCCCCATATTTTTCGCATGAAATTGTGTCTGAATGATCCTGCTTTTAATGAGAAACGAGACACATTTCATCCCTTTTTTCAGAATTGTGTCGCTCCGAACCCGCAGAGAATGCTGAAGCCATTAGGCTCTGTTTGACTAACCTGTGAGTCAGGGCCTTTGGAGCACATGAGCTTCCCAACTGACTGCTAGAAAACACACGCAAACATGCACGCACACATGCTCACACACACACGCGCGCGTGCGCACTCATGGGTGCAGTGATGTGTTAATTGCATGGCTGGAGGGGAGGAGGGTTTTATTAGTTAATATTCATACGAGTCACCACAGTGGCACTTCTGCTACTAGGAATCAGGATCTCAAAAATACAAAAAACAGGATTTTCAGAACTGTTTTGTGTTAGTCTGAGTGTGTGCTTGAAAAAAAACCTGGACATTCCACTCTATATAGTAAGCACAAATCTGTGCACTTCACTTTGCCCTCTGAAGCTCTTTTTAATTTGAAGTTTGCTTTGTTTTGCACTCGTTTCCAGACTGCCTTGCCTTTTATTGTCAGTTTAAATGTTCCAGAGCTGAGTGTCTATTTTTGAGTGTTTTATGTCTGTTTCTTAGTGATGGTAGTGCTCAATGTGTGTGTGTGTGTGTGTGTGTGTGTGTGTGGGCGTGATGGAGGAATGCAGACAGGCTGAGCTTTGCCTCCACTCTTTGCCCGATAGCTGGCAGCAGTCTGCCCCGCTTCCAGACTCAACCTGCAATGCTCGAGGTGCTGTGCCAAACCCCAGGTTGGCAGGCAGACAGAGTGGCATGGTAATTTCTTGGAAGGACCAAGACACTCCCCCAGAACAGAGTCTCAGTGTTTTGCAATTTTCTTTAGGGCTCCCTTAAAAACAAAGTCAGAAAGTGGGATTGCAGGATATCGGTAAATATCCTTCTGATCATCTAAATTATGGATGAACATTTGATGAGCAATGCTATTACGGATTTTAACATGGCCAAAAATAGCAGACTCAGATCTGTGTAGACTCAAATAAACATCAGAACCTCCTCACTGATTTAAAGATTGCAGCACAGCTTCCCAGAATACATAATTGAATGATGTTTTGTATTTCTGTTAAAAAGTCTGCTTTCTGACTTATTTATTATAGTGCTGTATTCATAGAAAGCATTAGTAATGTTGTAACAGGTTATCTGCATGCTAAAATTAAAGTGCATATGTATATCTTTTATCTTTCTAACTATGGACTTGTGGACTATGGACTTAAATTGACCAGTAAAAAAGAGTCTCCTGTGACTGTCAAGAAGCAGTCTCTAATGTTAATGGGTTTCCTCACATTAGTGTCCTAAAATGAGTTGCAGTATAAGGCATAAAAACGATCAGTAAGGTTTTTATAAGAGACTTATAGACTCTACACACTATCAGCAAGTCCAGACCTTAGTCAAGGCCTGATCTACATATTTTAAGTCTGCAGCCTTTTTTGCTTACTTTCAAAACAACCACTGCAACTGAGGCGATTATGAATAAACAAGTAGGTGTGCTGGTGGAAGTCCCTAGTGACACAAACTGCAATACAGGGGAATTACTGCTGCTGAATAAGGAGTCTGTGAAAACTAACGGGGTGCTCTTTGTCCAGCAATAGGGCCGGTACCTGACAACCAAGTGGTATCAGTCATTCTGGTCAGTCTGCTGCCTCTGCTAGTTTTGGCCGTCCTCGTTGTTGCCTCCTTTTACTGGTACCGCATCCAGCGGCGCCGCAAGCTAAATGAGTGGGATACCAAGAAGCCACTGAAACGCAAAGGTCCCAAAGGCCCTCTGGACTGCAGCGACGCCTGCGCCATAATGATGGACGACGACCGATCTGACAGCAGTTCCACACATGCCAACAGCCTAAACCACAACACAGAGCCACTGCCCATCGAACTTGACCTGCAAGTAAGTCAAAAGCTGCATCACGATGCTTGAACATCACGGTATTTCATTTTCTGAGCTTCACAAACCCATTAGGCTGGAACAAATCAGAAGTGCCATGTTGCAAATAAATAGATTAATAAAAGATTTTGAAGTTGTTTGTAAAAAAATCACAAATAAAAAGAAAGTTCACATCATGGGCAGTTACATTATTCAAATACAGATTTATTTTGAATTTATTTTGGGAGCCTTTTTAACGTGGAGTCTGAACTTGTTCCAATAAGAAACCAATAAAAAAATATGATTTCTTAGGAAGCTCATGTGTTTGTTACAGTTTTGCAGTTTCAGCGCTGAAGAATATTGTAATTTTAGTTACAATTAGATTTTTGGAAGAATATCGTTAAGACAAATTTTAAGAACCAGAATATTGTTCACCCATGATGACAAACCATTATAATTACCTCATAATTACAGTAATATTACAATAACTTTGCATCTCATTTATGCAGGTTTTCAGTGTTTTAATAGAAAAAAAAAAGCCATGATTTACTCAAAAAGCATATTGTGATGGAACTCTTAACAGGTGGGCAAAGGCCGCTTCGCAGAGGTCTACAAGGCCAAGCTGAAGCAGAGCTCCTCGGAACAGTTTGAAACAGTGGCTGTAAAGATCTTCCCCTATGAAGAGTACGCTTCCTGGAAAAATGAGAAGGACATCTTCTCTAACATTGACCTAAAGCATGAGAACGTGCTGCACTTCCTGACAGCAGAGGAGAGGAAAGTGGAGAAACAGTACTGGTTGATCACAGCCTACCATCCACGCGGGAACTTGCAAGAGTACCTCATGCGCCACGTCATCAGCTGGGAAGATCTGCGGCTACTGGGCGGCTCAATGGTCCGGGGCGTGGCACACCTCCACAGTGACCACACGCCCTGCGGCAGGCCCAAAGTGCCCATCGTCCACAGAGACCTGAAGAGCTCCAACATTCTGGTGAAGAACGACCTCACCTGCTGTCTGTGTGACTTCGGCCTGGGCCTGCGGCTGGACAACTCCCTGTCTGTGGATGACCTTGCCAACAGTGGACAGGCAAGTTTATAATTATCTGGGGTGACATGATAGGAACAAAATGCACTTTGATTTCATATTTTTCTAATTGCTGTATGACTAGATGTATTTCAAACACACGCAAGTGAATCTGAGGTATGAATGCTGGCTGCTCTATAAAGGCCATAATAACTTATCATTGGTGGATTATGTGAATCCATTAAGCCGATGAAAAACACCCAAAAAGAAATGTAAAGACTACGTGATTCATTAAATGCCTTTTTTGCATATTACCGACTTTTGAAATATTGCAAAAGCCTGTTTTGTGAGAATATAATATATTGGGCAAGCATCATTTATTTTCCCACAAGGATGTCTCAGTTAAAAAGATAAAAATTGAATGGGTTCTTTAGGTGTCCTTCAGGATAGATGAACCTTCCTGGAAAAGATTTAGGAGTGAAGAATGGAAGTGTGTCTGCAGTTTCCATGTGGTTACTGAATCATAAGCTTTAGTATGAGAATCAATGGGATGAACAAAACCTTAAACCAGTTCACTTCTTCTCTTACACACTTTTATCCTATGAACTTAAATAAAGAGCATTATACCTTTATTGAAATCTGGCTACTATTGCCTGTCTGTAGGGACACATGCACCATGGAGTTTCAACACATGCTGTTTGGTCTCTCGCACCTTGTGCATGGTGCCCCTCTCTCACACGTATACACTTCTGAAGGTGTTGGTGTGAGTGACGTTTGAGTGTATTACACATTGCTGACAGTGTTAGTGTGAGAGTAGGGGCATAGTTTAGTTTTGTCTTGCAGGGAAAGTCCCGTCAGGCATCTCTACATCTCTATGCATGTGTGACCTTTGTTCTCTGTGTTTGTGCTGATTTATGATTCACAGGCTGAAAATGCAAAGAGCAGAGGTGTTGAGTGAATGAGTAAGCAACCAAATGAAAATCACTTGGCTTTCAGTGAAGCATCTAACCATTTAACATCCACTCAGAATGCAACAACCACAATCACAGCGTTACTACTTCTCCTTCACTGCACAGTGAGATGATGGGCCTTTAAACTAGACGTCACAATATTGGCCTTGTCTGAGAACTCATTGAAAGCCGAATAGCAAACAGATGTTATGAGCATGAAACAAAGGACTGGAATTGTAGTAAGTGATAAGATGTCTCCAGACTAGAGACTGAAGTCTTATACTTGCGGTAACCCTAGAAGTCCAAGATCATAATCAAAGCACATTCTCAAAGAGTTTAGACTGCAGAGGGAGGAATTTTAATGACCCGTGGCTTCATCTTTTCACTACAGGTTGGAACAGCCAGGTATATGGCTCCAGAGGTGCTGGAGTCGAGAATCAACTTGGAGAACATTGAATCCTTCAAGCAGACGGATGTCTACTCCATGGCACTGGTGCTTTGGGAGATCACCTCCAGGTGTAACGCCATTGGAGGTGAGCCCACTCATAACATCACATCACCAGCAGGACAACAGGGTTGCAAACATGGAGTACCGTTTGTTGCACTGAAGCTTTTTGCGAGCACCACTTCATGCCAATATCCCTAGCAACCTTGCAGTTCTTTTCCATGGAGTCATTCATTGCCCCTCAAGGAGCGAGTGGATGAAAATAGGTTGGCTATTTCTCTCATTAGGATGTGGTGTTTTGTTTTGCCGCTGCTGCCAGGCTTTTGTTTCAGAGCTGCGCACAGTAATCCCAGTGTAACAGATATACGAGGTTGACCGATTTGCCATTTCCTGTTATTCTGAGGCCTCTCTTCACATTATCCTAAAGTAGAACAGAGGTGGTTCTGTATCCATGCTGTTTATTCCAGTGCTGGAATGTGAGGAATGTGTAAAATGTGAAATGGACCATCAGATATCTTTTCCTTCTTTGGTCAGGTGGGAAAAGAGATATCCCTAGGTTTCTTCTGTCTCTGTGGGCATACACACGTGTGCATTGTTCTTAAAGAACAAAAGCGGTTATTGCTCATTTTCTACAGCACAACAAGCCATACATGTAGAACATGGGATAAATTCTCTAGAATTCTTTGGAGCAACACAGAAAGTCTACTTTTAGATAAAGAACCTATAATAGAACTGTCGATATAAATCCTAATTTAAGAACCTTCGCATGATGTAAAAGTTCTGTATTACTTACTGGTTTCGGAATGATATTGACATTGTCAGATTTGATTTAGTAAAAAGCAAAACAAAAAGAAAATTAGATTAGGCCAATATTTCAAAGCAGGATTTGATGTTTTATGCATTGTAACAAATACTTGGGCTTTTCTGGACTGCTGCACCAAAATGTTGACATTTTATTCATTTAACTGCTTATGAAACCTTTGACAAAGGCACATACAGTTTCTCTTATTCCATATCAGCAGATACATTGCTGTCAATCCAATGTTTCTGTGTCAGTCCACCTTCTTTCTTAAAATTTTATTCTAAAAACAAAATGTTTTTTCAGAGAGTGTAGATACTTCAGCAGGTATTATAAGTTGTAAAACACATTATGACTCCTTTACTGTTCATTTATGTAGATGTCAGTAGCTCCCACAAGCTCCGCTGATTTTCAAGGCTGACATTAAGGCATCTGTGTTGGAGTAAGCTATTTTAATGGCCCTAGTGCTTGCGGTTGTGTGTATGTGTGTATGTGAGCTGTCAAACATACTGCCCCAGAGTTGGGCTTGTGTTACCCACATGCCCCAGCATGCTCCCTGTGTGACAGAGAGGGGCGACAGGAGCCTCGCTGCTTTGCTACTACCGGCTTATCTGTAATGCTCGAGACATTTCAAGCCAGACACACTGTCACATTCCAGCCCAGTTCACAGCAGTGTGGGGGTATTGACACTTGTCTAGGTATCACTGGCGATAACTCTGACTCCTAAGGGTTAACCGAGGCAGAGAAGAATGCAGGCTAAAATCTCAGAGAGATGGATTATGAGGAACCTTATCCTGACCTGAGCTCAAGAACCATTTGAGAAATGATATGTGGATGTGATCAAAACCCAGCGTGAAGAGTTAGATCATGTTGGGCCTGGACAAATACTTCAAGCTTTAGTCTCGGAGAAGCAGAGCACATGCCTACCCTGCCCAGAGACAGCATGAGAGCCATGAGGGAGTGATGGAAACCTGCGGCTGGTTTGTTGTGCTCTGGCTCGCTGTGTTGTTGTGAGCATGTCCTGAATTAGCATGGGCCGCAGCCCTGGCTGGAACAGAGAAAAGCAGAGCGGAGAGCTGAGAGGCAGCCAGCATAAGAAACACCCACTGCTCCCCTCCATAGAGACGGGAGGGGGGCATAGCAGCTGTGTGGCAGGTGGCAGAACCCCATACAGCCAGGCAATCCATCACTACAGGTTTCAGATTCACTGCAAGTGCTATACGGACTTCATTTGCTACAAACACACACTCTGATCTGACACACCTAAATAGCTCATTGGCTTGACTTCAGGCCAGCATGGTCTTTCACAGCCTCGAGAAGTTCCCACCCTTCCTGTAACATTTTTGCTGCTTTTCTTGTTCTTCTTGTACTTCTTGTTTTTCTTTTCTCATAATTCTCCTCCTCCTCCTCCTCCTTCTCCTCCTCCTTCTTCTTCTTCTTCTTCTTCTTGACTAGGTCAGAAACAAACTCTTCACTGGCTGCTATGATCTCAGGTGGATATAACCACTGGAAAATTATATATTTCTTGCATACACGAGAGCAAGCCTGTCAAGATCATTATGTTTTACCTGAAACTTAATAGCCAGTTAAATAACAAATGTATCTAATTGTAGGGCAACACAGAGCTTCAGTGAGTATCGCACCTCAAAGGAAGGTCTTGGATTCAGTTAGATTGGATTCATAGTAGATTTGGCCCGTGTCCTTTCTTGCAGACTGTGCATATTCTCTCCATGTCTGCATGGGTTTCTGGTTTAAAGACAGCATGTCAGGTGGCCTACAGATACTAAATTGCTGCCTAGATGTGAGTGTGTTTGTGTGTCTGTGCGGTGATGGACTGACGATCTGTCCAGGGTGATTCTCCACCTTTGGACTTTGTGCTCTGCGATACAATGTAAACCTAAAGTGGCCATGTTAGCTACTAGATATTCGATCTCTTTTCTCTTGAGAGTGTATTAGAAATAGCAAAAAAGAAAATCAGCAATAAAAATTTTTGCTTTTTTCAACTGAGCAAAACACACCAAATTCAAACTCTGCTTATTTCTGAAATCTAATGACTGAAAAACAATTGCAGTTATCTAAAATAATTGGGGTCGGTGATTCTTTAATTATAGTGATATTCTGGTAGAAAAGAACGTATATCACTGTCATAGGTGCCATATTTATGCCATATTTCTGTCTTTTCTTGACATCAAAAAAGGGGAGGACAAAGGACTAGTCATTTGAAATGCTGACAGTTATTTAATTAATGTTGTTAATGGTTTTGTGATTAATTAGCTACATTTAAATTGTATGACAAAGGGACAGTAACAACCTTTGACAGCAAAGCGATAATGAGGACTGGCTGGATTTAAAGGACAGTGTCTGCTGTTACATTTTCATTGTAGTTAAATATCTATTTGTGTTATTGTACTTTGCATGGGACAACAGAATCCATTCTTGACATTGAAGGATTTCTTTATACAAAAGTCAGACAGTCAAGCCTGTGGAGTTTTCAGACGGATAATCTGAAAGGGAAAAGGTCGTTAAAAAGAGCTTCCCTCAGCTCACTCTGCCAGAGCGCCCCAACTGAGCCCGGAGAGGGAGGCCTCTGTCCGCGGGACATCTGTTCCCAAAACCACGGCATTCCATACATAGCGAGCACGTTCGCATCACTCAGGCTTCAGCCCCCGATGCAGAGAGAGAGAGGGAGAAACAGAGACACACAGCAAGGACGAGAGCTTCATGTTCCACTGTGAATCCTTCCAGCAGAGTAACGCTCTGCAGGTCATCACAGCAAAGCGATCTCCTTCCACACTGTATGTGGAGTTGGTCATCAGATTCCCTCATGTAACCTTATCCCTACTTTAACATGACCTGCACTGGAGTGGGACAGCAGAAATAGCACATGCAGTGGGAGCATTTTGTTTTAGTGCTGAAACAGGGGAAGTCCAGTCGTCAAAAACAGGATGCGCCCGATTGTGGAGTCAGCTTCTCTGCAGGGGCCCAATCACAGCCTTGCACTTTCTGTCCTGGACTCCATGCTGGCCTAGGCTCTTCCTGTGGGCCTGCAGCACCAGGCAGAACCACATACCACACTTGCTCCTGTCGAGAGCGCGCTCTCCAAAGTAAACTCACTCATCCATTTATATTTGTGGGACTGAATATTCTGTTGGCCGGGATTGTAACAGCACACGTTCCACTGTTCTATTATATTCTTTCGTTTTGTTGCAGATTTTCCATTTTCTCCTTAGCCATTTTTTGCAGTTTTCTGTGTGTGTGTGTGTGTGTGTGTGTGTGTGTGTGTGTGTGTGTGTGTGTGTGTTTGGACAGGAGAGGGTCTTTGCAGCTGCTGAGAGCTCCATTTCACAGGGTTTTGGAAAATTACCCCAGAACACTGTTGGTTCGGCTTTCTTGGCGCAGTGCAGTGATTAGCCCATATTTCCCCCAATTTGTTTTATAAGGAAAACAAACAACACGCAATCATAACTTCTCATTATCATTATTATGTTTGGCTCTTGTCTGGGGAAACTGATCTCTCTGGTGTAGTTTTGTATTTGTTGTTTGGTTACCCATGTAAAGAGAGGTGCCAGAGCTAACCAAACATTATTTCCCATGGAGAGTTCCTTTTCAACTGCGCTGTTTTCCAGACCTCAGAGTTTCTACTCACATCTACTTACAGAGCCAAGAACCTCTTAAAAAGCAGTTTTTCCTCAAGATTTATGCAGTGGCTTATTAATTGTGTGTGTCTGTGTGTGTTGCAGAGGTAAAAGACTATGAACCTCCATTTGGCTCTAAAGTGCGAGAGCACCCCTGTGTGGAGAGCATGAAGGACAACGTGCTCCGAGACAGAGGCCGGCCCGAAATCCCCAACAGCTGGACGAAACACCCGGTAAGAGGGGCCATTTGCAACACTAGAGCTCATTTGTGACACCACAGCTTCATCTTGATGCCCTTATCTCTGCTGATATGATTACTGGGGCACATGGAGCTACGAGGCATCATCCAAGACCATTTAAAATTTCATGACATGCATAGACAAAGTCATTCAGTTGTCTCTCTTTTTCTCTCTCTGTTCCTTGCAGGGTGTGGCCTTAGTGTGTGCCACCATCAACGAGTGCTGGGACCATGACCCTGAGGCCCGGCTCACGGCGCATTGTGTAGCTGAGCGCTTCAAGGAGATGGACGACGAGCTGGACAAACTGTCCACCCGCAGCAGCTCTGCAGAGAAGATTGCAGAAGACTGCTCTGTGAGCGTGAGCGATGATAAGTGAGAGAAAGAGAGAGGGAGAAAGAGAGAGCCCAATAATAGTCTCTCTGGACTGATCTTCCTCTCCAACTGGTGGCCAAGTGGGTCCATCTGTGCTCCACTTCTGTGATTTCCACAGAAAAGTACAGTGGGAACTGGAAGTGTGGATGCGTTCAGTATGTTACAGCTGTGTGTGTTTGTGTGTGTGTTTGATGAGTGTGTGTGTGTGTGGGGGGGGGGAGGGGGGGGGTGGATGTTGGTATTGTTAGTGAATGTGTTTTAGAGGCCTTGGGGTGAAGGCCTTTGGGGAAATGAAGTACCTTAAGCTTTTCATGTGTCTCATAACCAAAGAGTTTTGCACTTTATCAGATTATCTATGCATAGCTGGTGTTTCTAATACCAAGGATTTGTATGGACTTCTCCACCTCAGCAGGTATTCATAAGCGATAATATGGCATGTACAGATCAATTCAGCACTGTTTTTATGAGAAAAGTGTGTGTGTTATGAGTGTTTTTTTATATGTGTGTGATGGTGCATGTGTGGTTATGAATGTACGGATGCATTTAATCATGTCTGACTTAATGGTCTTTTTGGCAATCCCTTTTTTTTAAGTGTTTGACAGCAAATCACAGTGTAAAATGTCACTGCAAAAGCCAAAAAAGTGAACCGAGCCCTGTGTGTAATTAGTGTAAAAGACAGTGTTTTAGTAAAGCATTACCAAATGTGTAATATTTTACATGATCAGGAACAAAGCAAATTGTGCCTTTCTTTATATGTTTTTTGTATATAATATATTGTAAATCTTTTATGATTAAAAACATTCATGTACAGTATTTACTCTAAAAACAGCTGGATTTGTTTCCTTCCTGGAGTATTTCATTCATTTTCAGGTGTCCGTTTTCTATTTTCCCTTTTTGATCCTTATTTGAAAAGTAAGTTGCTGGAAGGTGGATTGAAATAGGAGTGATATTTAGTCATATCAGCACCATCCATTATCTGCATTGGATGATTTGCAATCCATATCTGTGTCAGCATTATTTTCACACTCTGAAACAAATGTGTTGCGTGTTTGCTTCGTATCTCATTAGAAGGCTGTCTGTTACTAAAGGGCCTGATGAGTCTAAGAGAGCATTCCATTCCTGGGTAGTCAGTCACTGCAGGCATGAATAAGAGACGGTGCTTTGTTTTTAGCACCGAATTCTCACACTTTTTACACTCTGGGAACATACCTGATATACCTGAGTTCTTAGCAGCATTTCAATCATTCTGGTTAACATGTGGCAGCATTTAACAGAAACTGTCAAAGGTTTGATATACCAACAGTCATGAAGAGCACCAGCGCATTATAAAATCACAGTAAGGCAGTTGTGTAACAACCAGTGTGTCAGGGGAGTAATCGCTCTGGGGCCTTATGTGATGACTGGGCCGGGTTGTGGAACATATCACTACACTCACATATTGAAGATGAAAACATTTGACCTTATATTAACAACATTATTGGCAGTTCGGACATCAGAGAGATTTAAGTTTTTTTTGTTTTGCTTTTTTTTTGTCAAGTGCAAGTACAATAGATTTAAATTACAGTAAATACAAACTGCAAGACAAAGAAACACAGAGTATGTGAGGTGTATGTGGTTAATGGCAGGAAGTCAGCAGTTAAGGTGTCACAGTGGAGCGTTGCAGTTATGTTAGCAGGAATAGGATACCCATAATTCCAGGGAAAGTGACAGTGCAGATGAGATGATGGGAAATGAAGGAAGGGTAGTCCAGAGGACCAGAATCAATAATTAATATTAAAGTATGCTAAATGTAAGGAAACAGTTAAGAAACTGTCCTGATATATTTTTGTGTGTGATCTGATGGTCCAAGGTCATTTACCAGAGGCCATCCTACTGCAGAATTCATTGTCATTTTCATTCATTCATTCATTTTCTGCCGCTTGTCCCAAGCGGGGTCGCAGGGGAGTGCTGGAGTCCATCCCAGCACACACAGGGTGAAGGACGGGGGACACACCCTGGACAGGTCGCCAGCCCATCACAGGGAGGAGCGTAATGGGGACGGCACCTTGCTCAAGGGTACCCCAGGGCAACCTATTGGGAAGGGGTTCGAACCCTGATCCTCCGATAATGTGGCCAACGCCCGAACCACTCATTATTTTTCCCTTTTTGAATGCCAAGCCCATATTGTTCACAATACACTGTAGAGTGTAGGTACATGTTTTGTTAATCAAAGTACAAACACTGTGAATGTACTTTCAAACGTATAAAGGGTTCAGTGTGGTAACTTGAATTTGTTTGTAACCAGAGGGACGTGGCAGGTCTCTTTTCATAACCAACTAAAAGCAGAACGGTAAAACAGAAAGTTTAGAGTTGGGACGGGGAGTGTGGGTCCAGTCCACCTCTAAAAAATAACTGCAGTGGAAAATGGTGGAGTTATGTTCCCTAGCTAAAGGTACTGAAAGTGCACCCTTTAGGGTCTGATCCTAGTGACACCTCAGTTTTTTGGTGAGTGTAGAGTCCAAAGACCTTATACTACATGTCCAAAAGTTTGTAGACAGCAGGCAAGCGTTACCATTCAATAATTCTTTTGAAATCAAGGATTTTATATTTACATCTAGTCATTTAGCAGACAGTCATATGACTTACAGGCTTTCAAGCTACAGCGTACAGTGTAAACGTGCAGCATATAAGATGCGTGTGGTGAAGAAGTGAATAATGCATGTTAGGTGTGTTTGATTTTATTGAGTTTGCTCCATTGCCATGAGGATTTCAATCACATCAGCATGATTGCAGTCAGGTGCTGAGGCTGGATGATTACTTCTGTATCTCAAACATCACTAAATCCCATCCAGGTATTAGGCTTAATGCGTGTCAGTAATGGGTGCACCTTAAGTAACTAAATTAATTGAAAGGGTTGCCTGGTTACTGGACAAATGGTGCAGTTCTAACACTGTAGCAACATATAATAATTAGAAAGCCCTTTCCAGCCCATTGCATGCGGGGAGGTGCATAACACCGGCTGCTTTTTGGAAACTGGGTCCCACAAGGGCAGAAGTGAGAGCTCTCAGTAGCAGGGAAGGGTAGAGGGCAGATGGTCATCTAATTGAGCAGAATAACCTCTGCTTTTGAGTGCATCTCCTGAGGCGTAAGGCTGTTTGGAGAGAGCTTTCATCTCAGACGCAGCAGCAGTTAGCCTGGGCTTTGTTGCAGTCTCTGCGGAACAGAAGTACCCATCCGGCACACACTTCACCACCATAATGTCAGCCTGGCTCACTTAGACAGGCCATGTTTTGACCATTTAGAAAAGTTACTGATTCATTGCTCTTCTGCTGCTCTCCTCCCACCTCCATTCGGCCACCATTGTTCCTCCACTTCTCTATTTTAGGTCTCAACCACTGCATTTTTGTCTAGGAGGGGAAGCCACGGGTAAACTTGTGCCTGTAAAAAGCTCCGTCTGTGGAGTCGAGCTCAGAATAGCTTTCATAGGCCTGGAGTGAGTCTTTGGCTCTTCTACACCGTGCCCATGCTGTTCTAGTGGACGAGGCTGACCAGAACAAAGCACCCGGTCTCTGCATTTCTCTGTTGGGTGGAGCTCATGAAAATATTGCACATTTGTTTTACCACAATGGCCAGGAGGGAAGTGCAGAAAAATGACAAATGATACATTTATAATGGAAAGAAAAATATTTAGCTCAGAAAGAAACAGCTGGCTCATAATTCAGTGTGGACACATGACAAATGTACATTTTAACCTCACATCAGTTATGTGGTTTCACCTCAAAATGGGGTTGGGGGGGGGGGTATTATAATGCCTTTGTAAAGCTTATTAAGAAGGCTAGCTTCTTGGTAGTTGAAAATAAAAACTAGAGTTAATAAAGCATTTCCAGAGCTTTTATTTCCAGGGTTTTTACTCTTATCATTGTCTCATCATCAACTATTTAAAAAAAACTGACAACCTGTTCTAATGTTGAAACAAATTGAAATTCTAAACATGCACACATACTATTAACCCATCCCACAGACATCAGGAGCAGAGGGCTGCATAGCTGTGCCCAAGTTGAGTACCTTGGCCAAGGGGACTTCATTGGCAAGTCCTCTTCTCTAACCATTAGAGCCCCATTACAGAAATTCAGAATTTATCAAGGTGCTATTCCTTGAAAAATGTGGAACATAATCCAACACTCACTGAGTCCCATTATCACTTTCTTTATTGGGGGGGGACCTCTGTCAGGACCTCTAAGAGCAAGCCCACCTGCTCAGATTGTGTCTGTGTCTTTCTCCAGAATGTTGATTTTGTCCAGCAGAGTCCCCATCCTGCAGGCTGACCCGAGGACTGCTGATGAAGAAGTTGGCTTTGCTCCTGTGTAGCTGGTAACTCAACACAATGGAGCTGTGCTTCCTCACACTCTCTTTGATCAGCAGCACCACCAGGGTGCACAGCGTTCAAACAGATAAAAGCAAGATAAGAACATTCTGATGAAGTGAAAATTACACATATACATGCATGCATACACACGTATACACACTCACATGCACAGATACACACACACACACACGTACATATGCACACTCACACGCAAAGTAAAGAAACACACACAGACAGAGGTATACACGCCCAAGCACACACACACACAGGCACATACATGTACACAAACATACAGACACACGCTTGCATTTAAAAGAGTGTGCGCACACACACACACACACATGATTTCTGGGCCTTATTTTAGAGCTCAGAGACAACTCTCTCCAACTAAAACAGTTGTGTGTTGTTGCAGAGTGAGCAGCACTGCAGGTCCCTCTTACTAACCAAACTCTCCTCCTGCCAGACTCAGACACTAAACATAACCTTTGCTCTTTTCCGCTCAGGGACGTGGTCAGGCTTTTTATTCCAGCCATTTGTACGCCTTTACACAAGTTTCCCCAAAGACAAGCCTCTCTGTAATTACTCTGGTTATTTTAGGTACCAAGAGAAACAGCTCTTCTGCTGCAGTTCTCCCTCTGTTGGTCACCAGAGCCAAAGAAAATCTACCTAAAATCACTGAAGAGCCACCCATCTGCAGGCAGTTCATATCCTCAAAGGAGTTCTGAAACCTTCCATTTTATTATTATTTTCAAACTTAAATGACTAACCAGAGATTGAACAAGCTGTGTAATAAAATTAACTTAACAGAAGAATAATTCATGATTTGCAGCCTTTCGAAGACATAGGCCAAAAAAAAGGTTTCAGGAAATAGATATTAAATGTGTGAAAACATGCAAATAATTGCATCTGTCCATCAAGCTGCACTTCTTACGGACAGAGAATCCAGTAAACTAATTTAAAATATTAAAATCGCTAATTAGATTTGATTAAATTCAAATTAAGGTACATGAAGATGAGGAAGTTTTGATTAAGTTCAAGCTGGAACGGTCAACATTATAAAGCTTCTAAAGATTTTTTTAACAACTACATTTCTGATCTCAATAAAATGTGATTAAACAAGAACAACAAACAAGGCAACTGGAAGACAACAAAAAAGGAAAGAAAGAGAGAAACAAACAAACAAACAAACAAACAAACAAAGAACAGATGGATATTTTCAACCACAGTAACATTTATGATGTCTGATGCAGTGAACGACATAATAAAAGTAAAAAATGAACATACTTTTGCTACACACACACACACACACACACACACACACACACACACACACACCTACACACACCTACATACACACACACACACACACACATATATGACCATTACAGTTAACTGCTTAAAGTACAAGAATGTATTCTGTGTACATGTACATGCATACACACACACACACACACACACACACACACACACGCTTTGCTAAAATGACGGTGAAATTGAAGATCACAAGATCTTACTCCTAGTAACCACTAGAGGGAGCCAAAGCAGCGTCACAGTAAAATCCTCAACCTCTTGATGTGCAGGTTAATGATTTCTTGAAGCTTTTCAGCCAAAACCCACAAAGCCTTTCTCACTTTCAGTCAAATCAGAACATCTGATACAACGTTACAAACATATGCACCAAAAATGAAGGATTTATCTGGTAATTATTGTCCACTGCTACTTAGTTTTAGAACAAAATAGGGCAGCGGTGGCCTAGCGGTTAGGGCGTTAGCCGCATGATCGGAGGATCAGGGGTTCAAACCCCTTCCCAATAGGTTGCCCTGAGGTACCCTTGAGCAAGGTACCGTCCCCATCACTGCTCCCCGGGCGCTTTCAATAGCTGCCCACTGCTGCATGGGTTTGAGTGTGCATGGGTTAAATGCAGAGGTCCAATTTCGTTGTGGTTCATGTGTGCTGTGCCATGACCTCGCAATGACAAGGGTTGTCACTTTCACTTTCAAATAATCTCTCATCACTACGGCCAAGACGGAGTTCAGAGGCCTGCAGAAAGTCCCACAACAGCAGACTGGTTAAGGCTTTATCCACTGGATTCTCCAAGTCCAATGTCCCAGATCTTTTTGGAGTACCTTAAACTTGGGCTTTACAGCACCGCAGTCTGCCAACCTGACAGACACTGAATTAATGAATCATACTGTGGATCTCAGATCAACCAGGAGCTACAGATTGTGTCTCTCACAGATGCTCAAGATTTCCTTGAGAAGATCAAAAGCCCCAAGCACAGTAGTCCCTGCTGTCACATTCATCATGAAAGGAACAGCTCTTTGAACAAAGACCGCACACGCGCACACACACACACACACACACACACACACACACACACACACACATATTCTTGCATATCCTCCACAGACAGAGTTTTGATTTTCAAAGGATGTTAATACAGAGCACCTTTTAAACCAGGGGTGTACTTCTAGGTTCCTTCTGAGCCTCAGCTGTGCTGAGATTTCTCTCCTAATACAGTTTATCTTAACAGGAGCAACCAAAACTCTCCCGATATGTTATTCAGGAAGAAGAAGAAGATTGAAGAAGAAGAAGATTGTAACAAGTTATAAAGGAAGAATAGATAGATAGATAGATAGACAGACAGACAGACAGACAGACAGACAGACAGACAGATAGATAGATAGATGGACGGACTGACAGATGGACAGACGGACAGACAGAAAGTCAGATAGATCAGAGAATTATTCAGGCCTGGGCCGCTCCCAGTTACACTACAGATAAGCCGATAATCAGCGTAAAACTAAAAGCGCTGAACAACAATTAATCCAGCACCCAGACTAAAGCCTCAGTCACTTGGTTTGGCACAATGAGGACTCTTTTAGGCATCAGCTTTAGGACGTTAAGCCTGAGATTACTATAAAGTGGTAAAGTGCAGTCTTAACTGAAAGTGCTGAGAAGGCTGAAGGAAGCAGGTTAGCTGAGGAGCTGAGACTGAGTCACTGTGGTA
This sequence comes from Hepsetus odoe, assembly GCA_017165825.1. Lineage (NCBI taxonomy): Eukaryota > Metazoa > Chordata > Actinopteri > Characiformes > Hepsetidae > Hepsetus > Hepsetus odoe. Next base: position 5,632,500 of record CM029379.1, read on the forward strand.
GGTGTTATCATAGCAGACTTGGCCATATGTCGTACTGTTTCTCTGATTCTCACTCTCCTTCCCAGCTCCAGATCCAATAGCTTTATTCAGCTGCTCTCCATCATGGCTCTTACACCCACACAGAGACAACATGTCCAGTGTATCAAGTATTTCAGCACAAAGAGAAAAATGTCTAAACAGTTCTGAAGAGTTCGGATTATTATATTTAATCTATATTTTGTGTCATTGTGATGGACGATATTATTATAGTTATTTTATTTGAGCTTTATCTGCAGCCACACAGGTTTCCATACCGATTTTCACCTCTTTGGTTCATTTATATCATTAAAATGAACTTTGCAATTACAATTGCAGTTAGATTTTTTGTCTGTCACTGTGCATCAGCTGGAGGGAAAAGTACCAATGATCAATAATATCAAAATCCTATCCCTACACCAGATATTATGGAGGAAAATCAGTCACCTTGCTCAAAGCCCCCCATAAACACAATGACAATCCTCAGCTTATGATACTTTATTATGAATGTGAAGAACTTTTTAATGTTCTTCATTAAAAAATACAGTCAAGACTCCTTTAGGGACCTTATTTCTTAAAGTGGGCATCATTTCATTGTATTCTTACATCCCAGCTCATAAAAGCATCACTCTCATATTTCTGCTGCAATACAGCCTCAGAAAAGCAATTCTTGAGAGTTTCAGAGAGACTTCAGTGTCAGCAAAGTCAGCAAAACTGCTTTTAAGTTAGCCCTCTCAATAATTCACTGTTCTATAGCAACATTATTTAAAATCCCTGAGATAAACATTTTGAAGTGTGACTACACTGATTCCCTGTGATGCATCATTCTCCCTCCAACATCTGGGCACAGCAGTCTCACCGAGTGCTGTGGAGATGATCTCAGTAGTCTGCTTTTCCAAAAGTAGCAGAACCACGGAAGGGCCCAAAGACATGATGTAACGTCTCTGATGCGCTACATAGTTTTGTTAAGGATTCCAGCCTCACTAAACCATGCTGCCTTATGCAAGAAGCAGATTTTTTAAAATTTTTTTTTTTACCAAAGGTCATTCCTAAAACCGGATGCTCCAGCAGAGGGCAACCTTTCTACTCCATGGAGATCAGAAAGGAAAAGCAGTTTTGTGCACATATTGGGGCAGTGGGAAGAACAACCAATACCCAAATAAAAGCACAGCTTGTTCAATCAAATAGTGACTAAGAATACCATTCCAATAAAACATGCAGAAATATCAATGTACCAGCTTAATACACTGATTTGAAATACAGTTTCCATGAGTCACATGGCTTGGACTCTAGACAGGCTCCAGTCTCATATCTGATGACTTGAGACTTTGAGGCAAAATCTGATTTTCAGTATTATTCATATTAAAGAAGCCAATGCCATTAGGGAATTGGCATTAAGCCATTGGATTGGTCTGTTTAGGTAGAAGGTTTATGTCAAAGGAACATCCAGATTAATGCCAGAATACAAGGGTCCCCAGCAGAACTTTGTCCAGAGGATCATACTGCCACTGATGCCTTCTTCCCCATTTAAGTGACAGAAACATGAAAAACAAACATGAAACTTCATACCTGGCCACTTTCTTCAATTGCTCCATGGTTCAGTTCTGATGCTTATGTGCCTATTGTGAGTTCCTTCGGTGGAGGACAGGGGTCAACATGGACCCTCTGACCGGTCTGTGGCTCTCTTTCTCTGTTGGGAGCCAACCTGGTATCTTTCTGGTTCGGTTTGCGCTACAGTTGCTCTTCTGATTAGACCAGACATGCTAGCTTTTGCTCCCTACACCCATGATCCTTACACCCGTTCACTGGTTGTCCTTCTTTGGACCACTTTTGAAGACCATTAAGACCTAACAGGGTCTGCTGTTTTGGATATTGTATGCACAGACAGCATCACAACACAGCAGAACATAATTGAACCAAAAAAAATTATTTTAATGATCAGTGATCAATAATCAATGATATTTTAAATAATCAGCTACAGATTCAGGCATTGGTGGCTTAGTGCTAAGGGAAATGGCCCAACAATAGTAAAGTTATGAGTCCAGTAGGTGAAACTGAGTTATACTTGAGTAAGGTACCATCCCTAACACTGCTCCCTGGGACCTGGATTTATGGCTGCCCCCTGCTGCGCTGTGTGAATGGTTTAAATACTGTGCTGTGTGTTTACAATGTCAATAGTCACTTTCACTTGCACATCATTCCCTTCCTTCTAAACGTAGTATGTGCAACTGGGGACAAAAATAGCTTTTCCTCCCTTTTGAGTGTGTATTTTATTTCATTTTAAAATGTTCATTGAATTCAGTGAAACATTTCCACCTGCTTATCTGAAACACTTTGACAAGCAAGTCTCCGAGTTTTTTGTTTTTTTTTCTCAGAGCTCCTTGTGAGGATTCTGTGTTTGTGTGCTGATCAAAAAAGAAAGGTTAAATGGGCCTTGAATTTTTAAATGATTTACAACACAGTCACTTATTCAAAGCTGGGCTTTTGCTGGTGCTGCAAGGTTGAAGCAACATTTTCTTACAGATGTGGAAAAGGAAAAGCAATGCTTTTAAAGCATTTTATACACTAGGGTGCCAGAGAAGTTGAAAGTCAAAAATCAATGGCTCAGTACAGGGCAATTATACATGATGGATTTTTCTGCAGAAACAGATACGCCATGAAAATCATGTGCAGTAAACCTTGTGCTTCAGTGTTCACTATCCATCACATCAGAAAACCTTGATGCAGTTTAACTTGACCCTAACTAAAGTCACAAAATGAATCAGCTTATATCTCCAAATTTTGCACATTATTTACTAGCAATGCAAGCACTTTTTAAAGCATTTTACTGTCCAAAATGTTTCACTTAACTGAAGAATGCAAAAATATTTTTGACTTTTAAAAGATTTATAAATCTAAATCAATTTGGTGCATTTCTGTTGGTGGAGGCATTTGGTGGGTACATTTGTCTGATTTTCATGTAATTTTGACAGCATGAACAACACGGACAACAGTTTTACCCTGAAGTACAAAAAAAAAAAATGTATTAAAATAAAATAAGGAAAGATAGCTCAATGGCTTCAGCTACATGCCTTTTAATGGCCATGTTTACTGTTGGGAAGATTAAAACAGCCTAAGATGTAATGATGTATAAACCTGTGGAAGCTGAAAAGGAGAGTCTAAAAGAGAGGATGAGGGATCGCGGACGCTCTGAAGAGATTCTGTAGTGATGAGAGTTCTTATCGTGCTAGCTTTAGGGCAGCGGTGGCCTAGTGATTAGGGTATTGCCTTGGATCAGAAGATTGTGGGTTTGATTCCCTCACCAGTAGGTTGCCCTGAGGTACCCTTAAGCAAGGTACTGTCCCTGTCACTGCTCCCTGGGTGCTTTCAATAGCTGCACATGTGTATGGGTGAAACACAGAGGTTGGGTTTCATGGTTTCATAGTGAGGGTTAGTGAAGGACTTTCACTTTATATTCTCCAGTCTCACCAGTAGAAAGATCATTGCTTTTTGTGTTTGCAAAAGAAGGATGAACAGTAAGGGATGTCATTAATTGAAACACTTGTCCTTCCGTTTCTTTAACTATGTTTTGGCTAATCTGATTGAATTTGGTTGTCTCTCTTTTGCCCTTTGAATGCTGGGATAGGCTCCAGCACTCTCTAGAACCCTGGATAGGATAAGTGAATAGGTGGATTCACCTCATCACCAGTTTTACCACTGATTATCTGAAGAAGGAAATCAGAAATCGGAGTTTCATTATCTCTGCATGCTGGTCAGTTAAGAAACATGAACATGAAATGATTTTGTGGTTTATATGTTTAAAGCAAGAAGACCCTGGTTTTGAATTGCTTCACATAGTCTGTGCATTACAGAGAATTAGGAACTATAGTCTAGACTGTGATCAAGAGACAGTCAGAGGGAATATTAAGCAAGTCCATCAAAGTGTCTAAGAATTCTCTTTATTCATTTCAAAGCACTTTCTTTGTGACTGTGTTTTGGGCACTTTTGGATTCATTTCTTTAATGGGAATCTTCATTCAGGTCCTGTTTCAGGACTTTACGTTTACGATCCTCCTTCCAATATAATCCTCGTCTCTCCTCTGGATATGTCCAAATCAACGCATCCTTGCTTCTCTAATTGTGTCTCCAAACATCTAACCACAGCTGTCCCTCTAATATACTCATTTCTAATCCCGACTGTATTTTCTAATTCAACTCCTCCACCTTTGTCACCTCTACTCCCTGCATCCTAACCACTCCACTTTCCTCCCTTTTGTTCAAAACGCTCCAGTATTTACACCAACAAGCCAAATATATGATGCATCTTTCAGTGTGTAGAGCCAAGACTTGCCACATTTTTAATAGAAATGTTGAAATGACTGATGGGAAATACTAAGCAATGCCCTCAAACAGTAGAAAACAATATTCAGCACTATGATCCCTCTGAGCAGTATTCTATCACACAGGCTCAATGTAAAGACCGGCCATCAGCCAGTTTAACACAACTATTTTCTGACCTCTGCTCATCCCAGATTTATTCTGATTGGCTGCCCTGTTTTTGACTGGGTCAGTCTTAATTTACAGCATGTAGTAGATGCTCTTATCCAGAGCGACTTCCATGTTCTAATTACAGGGACAGACTCTCTGGAGCAACTCAGGGTTAAGGGCCTTAGGAACCCAGTGGTGGTAGTGAGAGTTGAACTGGCAACCTCTTGATCTATAAGTCCATAGGTAAGTACCCTACCACTAGACCACCACCACCCCTCTTAATGTAGATACATATATGTCTCAAAATGTCTCAGTTTTCAGGACATGTATGAATCCAAAGCAACTTCAGCTATGAAATATGAAGCATATGGACAGGAGAGAGAGAGAAAATGTGGAACTCAAAGCATTCATACTACATAGAAGGGGGAAGGAAATTGTGGTCATCTTTGGGGCTTTTTAAAAGCAATCACCAGTTCTCTAGACAGAAGATGCATCTTAAATTCATCACAGAACAGAAATGAATGGAAAAATCAGGCTGAAATAGTTTGTAGAAGGTGTGTTTTTTTTCAGTCTTCAGGAAGGAGAACAGTCTGTCACACCACATTGTTAATAGAAGATCATATTTATGTATCTAGAAAACTGTATTGGTTTTATTTGGAGTAGAACGCAGTTTCTGTACTGGGTAGAGAAGAGACTTTTCTTAAAAGCGCTCCTTCGTCACACCTTTCTGTAAAGCAGACAGAAGTTTATTACCAAAATCTCCAGATTCACAAGCAGTTTCTTCACTCATGGCCCAACTTTGTTCATTTGTCAGAAGTCCTGTTTGTAAAATTACACTACTTCATTCATAAATATAATCCACATCACTGTTAAACACAGCCGCCTACAGAAAATCTTCATCGCAAAAACCTCGATTCCCCTGATCTGAGAGCTCTTGTTATATATGAATGTGCTTTAAAGAGTTTTGACGATCTATTTATCAAACAGGAATTAAATGTCTTGAAATGAAAGTACCTGAAGGACCACTGCATCCATTATCTGGACCTATAAACCTACCAATAATAAGACTATTATCTGCACCATCACACACAACGCGCAGTGCATTGGACAGTGGTGTACTAGTGGTTAAGTCTCACACTCAGGGGATCGTGAGTTCACGTCCTGGAATTGTAGGTCACCCCAAGGTATCCTTGAGCAAGGTACCTTCCCCAGCACTGCACCCTGGGTACATCTGTTGCAGCTCCTGCTGCTGGGAGTGTGTTTGGATGGGACGAATGCTCACTGTTCACAGTGTGTGAGGAGACCTGGGAACTAGTTATGAATCAAAGTGTCTTCGAGGATCTTGACGGTCTTCTTTATTAAGCAGGGATGTATCTTTGGAACATAATGCCCTTGAAGAATCCACCATCCATCCATCCATCCATCCATCCATCCATCCATCCATCATCTAAAACAGCAAGATGATGTGCTAGTGTAGCTGTGACTGTGGCAAATGAACTGCTTAAATCTTGAACTGAATCTGGACCCAATTCCACCTGGCTGTGGCAACTAATAAGACCTTAATCTAAAAGCTAGGAGAACTGCTTTATCGTCTGAAACGAGCAGTGTTTCTGGAGGCCAAAAGCTGGGCCTGTTTTCTGCAGTAAACAAACAGAACTCTCCTCACATTACAGCAAAACACAGGCAGAAAACACAAGAAATAGCCTCTTCTTCTGCGTCTTGCCACTTCTGACTGCTACATTCGCATCCTAATTTAGCAGCCAGCTCTTCTGTCTCCAGTTATAATCATTTATTTAAGCTTTCCTCGTTTTTATTTTGGTTACCCAAAACGCCTGACAGCTACTCGGCCATCTTCCCTCAACGGTTCTCGTCGAGCCTGTTTGACAACGCTGCAGGGTGTGAAGTCCTCACGGCATTGGTCAATTAGCCTGTCAATCACGCGCGTGCTCACACGTGATTGGTTGAAGCGGTCAGACTGGTGACCCTCATAGTCCTACCTGTCCCGCTGTGACAGGCTGGAGCCTCTTCCCGATGCGTTCACTGGTCCCGCCCACTTCGCTGGAGGAGCTAGTGATGCGAGGACTGATTCGATGCAATGGACCGATTCTTAGAATCGTCCGTTTCAATGAATCAAACGTTTCCTTAATGGCTGTAGGGATCGTTTTTTTCTATGAACTGTCACTTTTAATGCCAAAAATAGTGTTTAAGTTAGTACCAACAAGACACAAGATTTTAACGTTTTCACACAAATTGAGGCACAAGTTGCAGTTACATTTTAAAAGCGATGTATCTACTTTTAGAGAACTAAACATCATATTGGTCCATATTTTTATGAAGAAAATGCACCCTGGCTAGCAGAAACAAGTTTAAAGATGCAATTCCTAAAATGCAGCACTTCACAAATTACGGATTAAATTTATTTCGCCATTTAATAAAATACAGTCAGTTCGCTTTGAACTCAGACTCAGTTGATCAAAAGGAACCGGAGTTCAGTTCTTAAACTGCAGCACTTTGAGAATACAGTCTTCACATTTTATTGTGAAGCGGGAGCGCAAGACGGATTCATTTTGAACTCAGTGACTCGGTTGATTCAAGGGAACCGATTCAAACGAACGAATTCTTCCACCGCTAGCAGGAACTGGTGGAGCTCGTGCACGCCGGCTAGCATGCCGCTCAGAGCTGGAGCCGACATTCAGTAACTCCCAGCAGAAAACCCAAGCCGTCCGCGCGGGAGCGAAAAGGAAGACGCCGAGGCGAGCAGGGGAGAGCCGTGTTGCCGCGGGGAAACCTCTCCGAAGCGAGCGACTCCAGAACATGGCGGAGCAGCACGCCGCCTCCGAGTGCAAGCACAAAGCGAGCCCGGCCGCCGGGGGCCCCGTCTCAGGCAACGGGCGACCCAACACCGCGGCTGCGTGCGGCGCCGGCGGAGGAGGAGGCCTGTCCGGCGGTTTGACGCAGCCGGCGGGCTGGCAGTCCCTCCTGTCCTTCACCATCCTCTTCCTGGCCTGGCTGGCGGGCTTCAGCTCCAGGCTCTTCGCCGTCATCCGCTTCGAGAGCATCATCCACGAGTTCGACCCCTGGTGAGTGAAGGCTGAAGCGGCAGCCGGGCTTCGGGGGGGGGGGGTTTGTTTTTGAATTAAAATGCCGATTAAACGCTCAACTCGTGCCCTGGACGGCAACTCTGAAAGTGACTCCCTTCATTAATGACGAGAACACGCGGTGTTTGAGATGCTTTCTTCAAAAGCCATCATAGTATACACATTGTTCAGGTTAAACCATGAAATTAGCCTTATTTTAACAAAACGGTAGCCTGCATGGGGCATCTGTGCGTGCTTTTATGCCATATTTTCAAAATTAACCCACCCCTCCCTGAATCCATTACCGTAATGCTTCTAATACTCTTTACAGTCCTCAATATTTAGGTTTTCTAAGTGCACATTTCACATTTTGCAGCAGTCAAACTCTTTTAAATGCCGTTCCCTCCACGCTGGAATAACGTCGACTCTGACCTCTGTCATTAATCCAGGTCCCCCCTCTGTCCCAGTACCGTAATACCCGCTCCAGGACTAACTCCAGGAAAGGCTCTGGAGTTGCTGCCCCACAGCTCCCCTTCATATTCTAATATTGTGGCAAAAGATTTACCCTGTAAAGCTGTTAAACTGACAGCTGGCATCTTTTCTTTCATTGAGTAAAGCCTGTCTTCTCATCTTCGGTTAAAATGTAAATACATGACCCTGGCCCAAAATAAATACAAATACAGACTGAATGATAGATCTCACCCAGGGTGCACTTTGCTTTTCATGGACTAAAGTGAGTTTTAAAAAGGCCAGTTCACATTCCAGCCTGTCTTTATTGAGTTGGAGCCCAGTTCTCATTAGTGACAGACTGCGTTTTCAGGGGTTTTGAGGTTTTTTTGGTTTTTTTTTTGAGGAAGGATGCCATGCTTAGCTTTCATGTGAGAGCCAAATTTCAGTGTCAGCCCAAAAACCCAGTGCCATTTTTTAAAAAGTAATACATGCACATGGTCACTTCCTGCTTTGAAAGGCAAGCCGGTGCTACCGTGTTGATGATCGTCAGGTGTGTCGTCTGCTTGCTTCTTGAGGTTTTATTATTAAAGGACAAGAACGGTCCAGTGACAGGAGATGTTTTTTCATAGTATTTTGAAGACTAAAGAACATCAGAGCTGACGTTCAGATTTTTCAACCTTCATTTCTTTAATATGACCATCTAAGGTGTGTGTGAGCACATGAACACCTTCATGCTGTTTCCATCTGTAACAGTTTGCAGTTATGTATGGCTGGAGGTTATTCAGTAAGGTCTGCAACACTGAGAGTGATGCTTGTACTTCTGTAAAGTAATTCACTTTCTTTAGGAGTATTTTCTTCTTGGTATGCCAGACGCTCCATGTCCGTTGACTTGATTCCAGTTTTTCAGGTTTTTCCACTGCGGTTGAGAGAGGTATTTTCAGCAGCTCTTTTTAGCTTTCTTGTAATTCTCAAAAAACTAATTTCTCTCATTTGTAAAATGAACATTCAAGTCAGTCTT
>CM029379.1:5646525-5812702 GCA_017165825.1 Hepsetus odoe
GAAATGTAATTTATGATGATAAATGTCTTAACTTTTCATTGGAATTTTGATGTACTTTTCACATCCAGGCCCTTAATTAAAAAAAAAATCCTATTTTTTTTTTTATTTTAATACTAAATTAATCTAAACTGCCAATTCACAGGCTTTGCTGTAGTGGTGTAATTATATGTATGTAATTAAACTCTCCAAATTGATGGATAACGTAGGATATCATTGAAATTGCAGTCTTTCAAGTTGAGATTTCAATGTAAAGTTAATGAATTAGCCTTACTACTCAGTATATGTCTAATTATTTTTGTGGCACTGACAGTGGTTTGAATCTCTCCTTGAAGATGTTTCTAGAAAAAAATCTTGTAATTCGTCTGCCAAAAGCTTTTCTGAAATCTGATGAGAGCCAATGCTTTTTGCTCCAGCTAAACAAGCCTTTTCCTTTGCTTGCACCACAATGATCTCCTGATGTCTGTTTTTGTGTTTTAAACTGCAAAGTGTAGTGTAGCATCACAGCTCAGCGTTCAACACTTCCTTCTGCCAATTATGGGTCTTCAAAGTCATTCCAAGAGCATGGCTTTAATGCCTTTGCCAAGGGACAAGCTCCACGTCCTCATCTGGAAAATCTTCCAGATTGTCTCAAGGTTAATCACTTCTGTTTATGCTGGATTCAGTTTTTAGCAAATGAACAGGAAGGACAAAAGCAGTAGCGTTTCTGATTGCTGCACTTTAGGAAAGGTGTTTTAATAATAGATTTGTTTTGATGTGATCTCTTTGACCAGGTATTATGAAAGAATGATTTCCAACGGATGATATTCTGTCAAGTTTCCAATTTTCAAACTTCTCCCCAAAATAAAGAACCAAAGTAATCCACCACAGTTGTATGAAGTACACATTTAAATTAGCCACCAAAAAGGTTATAATAACCAAGGTTCTGCTCAGGAATCTGGAGGTTAACATTGTCTGGTAGTTCTTGCTGTAGCTTTAATAGTAGGGTTGACTGATTTGGGGAAAAATACTATTTAGTGTTCACTGGGAACTGTAAGGCCATTGTTTGAACATCACCGCCCCCTTACTGACACACACCACACCTCGTTTTCTGGACAATTTGAAGATTGCATCATCCACAGCTTCATGCAAAAGTGATACTTTTTTGTAAGTGCAACCAGAGAATTCCCTCCCTAGTCAAACCTGACTCAAGTGGCTTTACATATTTTCTTGTTTGCTTTGCCAGTAGAATGTTTGGTTGTTCAGATTTAAGGCGGTGTTCAAAAGAAAAGATTTTGGCAGATTAGGGCACTAAAGGCAATCTACTGTAGCTAAGTAACTTATTCTGCTCTAGGTCGTGGTGAACATGCATATTAATGAACTACTTTCTAGTCTTGAAGAGTTGAAAAAGCAGGGTTGATGTGGTGGAGGATGACAGACAGACAAGCAAGTAATACTAATGTTTATCAGCCAATGGCATTTAATGTTCTGCAGAAAAATGGCTGGAGGTCCTGGTTCATTGGTTACCAGATTCACGTGGCCATAGAGTTTTTAATCTCTTCCTCTGTTGCTTTTGGTTGGAAGGGTAAGAGTGTTGATGTGAAAAATGACCAAATGGTAAGTGCATATGTTTTATCTCCATACCTGTGTAAAAGCATAATCTTGAAACTTTTTGTAACTAAGTAAACTGTAAAATAGTAAATATGATTCTTAATTATGCATCATTTCAACTGCTTATCCTGACAGCAGAAAGCAGCATTCATAGGGCAGCTAGCTAGTCTATCGCAGGGTATAAATATATTTTGTCAATAAAATTAAAATGGTCAGGCATAAAGCATTTTGAAATAAAATCAAAGATGGCACACAACGAGAGAGTCTTTGCGGACTAAAGCAGAAGTTGCCAATCTTTTTGACCTGTACAAGAAACTTAAGAATGCTTATTATAAGAACGAATGGCAATATAAATGCTGTGTGAAAATGATTTAGGTCACACCTTAAATGGTCATTTCTAACTTACACATAAAGTAAATGATACTAATGATAATGAAGAATATTTTTGCAGTCAACCTGGTTTAACCTGGTAAAATTATTTTGCCATTAATTTACATAATAGAAATGTAAATCATTGTTGCTGACAATCAGCCTAAATGTAGGGCAGGCTACATTATATCATCTTACTGTCTTGCACTTGCTCTGACTTTGCTTTTTGTGTCCCAGTTTTGCCTCAGTGCTGAAAGTGAGAATAATTTATTTTTTAGAAAAGCCACAGTGTGACGTGTTATAATGCAGAACCAGAAATTCAGAAATAGTCAACCAGTATCTAATACCACATGTCCAAGATCTTTACTTTAATCCTGTTTTTGCAACATGCACGTTGATGTCATTTCTAAACATTGTCTCTGTGTTCAGTGTATTGCGAGGACTTTTAAAATGCATCAATCATCACCTCAAAATGTATAATGTTCTGTGCTTCACGATCGAGACATGTGATTATGTAGGGCATAAAGTTATGCAAATGACAAAGTGACATGCAAACAAAAATATGCAGAGGCTTTATGGAGACTTCATCAAATAAACAAGTGAAAGAGAACCTGAATATTAACCCAAGCAGTAGATAAATGGGGAAACAACGAAAGCCTCTCTCATTAATGTTTTCTTTTGGTTTTTCTTGTGCATAATAAAGCAATGGTTCAGCCAAGAAACAGATTAAAACAATTTCCTTTTTTCCTTAAAATGTAATTGACCAGTCAGGTTGTGTTTGGTGTCAATAATGTACCTCCTCGGTTTTGTATAGGAGCTTATAGGACGCTCGCCTGACAAGTAATGGAAAATTCAAATCCATCAAAGAGCTTATTGAAAACTGTTTGCCTAGATGGTATGCAGTCTACACAGATCAGCCAGAACAGAAAAACATTTCCTTTATGCCAACAGAACAGCTCTGGCCTGTCACAATACTCCTGAAGGTGTGCTGTGGTGTCTGGTACTTCGGAAGCAGATACTTTAGATCTTGTAAGTTGCAAGGTGGGACCTCTGTGGATTAGTTTGTATAGTATGTTCCTCAGATGCTTGAACAGATCGATACTTCAGGAACGTGGAGGTAAAAGCAGCATCTTTAGTCTGCTGCCATATTTAGGTAGGTGGAAAGGAATATCTACTTGAATGGCCAAGGTTTCCCAGCAGAACTTTGCCTCTGCCTCCCACAATGCTCGTAAGTCTCATGCCAGATATGCAACACCATCATCGTGATGTGGAAGAAAACCTGATTTGTTAGACCGGGTCACCTTCTTCCAGTGCTTCATGGTCCAGTTTTGATGCTCACATGCCTTTTAATAGGTCCTTTGACTGGGGACATGGACATTTTAACCTTCTATGGTTAATCAACATTCACACTTGTCGGTGGCTTCATTGTTGGGGCTGATCGGGGTATTTCATCAACTGGAACAAAATCTTGCATCTCTTCATATGATGTTTGGCAGAATTTGAAAGCTGTCTCATGAGCTGGACAAATTCCTCCATCTTGAAGACACATTTGTCTTTCGATTTTAGGATTCCTTTCGTTGCTGTGAGTGCCATTATGATATTCCATTTTAAAAAAGCACTTTTATTAAGCCTGAGCTTAACACGCTACCATAACCACTTTCATTTATCTTCATTCTTGGCTTTTGTAGTGGGAAGACTATTTTCCGACTTTCTGCCGCCTGTGGATCAAACTTAAGAACAGCTGCAACAAGCCGCTTAGTTTTCTGCTCTGAAAAATGGCTTAATTTTCTTCTCCTTGTAGAATAGTTGGCATTTTAATGTCTTTTAATTCGGATCCCGTGATGGGGTAGGTAGCCTTAACAGACTCTCTGAATTAAAGCATTTCTCACTTTTACTCCTGAGTTTAGTAAGGGTGAAAGGGAGGAATGCTGAGTAATTAAGCTGGCTTTGCCAAATCCACTCATAGCTCTTTACCACTCTCATTAAACTGCTAACTCCTGTTCTAAAGTTCTCCGATATATAAAGTTCCCTGCTTTAGGTATATGAGAAGAATAAACCAGCTTTAAGAAACACACCATGGTATGTTTTTTTTGGACAGCTGCCTGAGCTGCGATCGTCCCACTGTCTATCCCAGTGACTGGTGTATCTGTCTTGCTTATAGCTGCATTATTGACAATGTTCTGCGATTTCAGTATGTAACCTCCATAAGTCAGTGCCTTCAGTGAGTCAGCCTTAGATCCTGTTCAGAAACTAACCAGTTTCATGGACACCCACTCTCAACAACAACTTTAAAAGAAGCAGATTTTCAGTCCAGAGGTCTGTTCTTAATTTAAGAAAACAGGTCTTTCTCCATCAGTTCTGCACTGTGTTAATAAATGGCTCTGTGGCTTCACTCTGTTGGATGGGACCTTTTTTCTGAAGTCCTCCATGTGCCTCCGCAGTGTGAAATTGAGTTTTCTGAAAAAGAGAGCAGAGTTAAGAGATTGCGGAAGCAGTTAAGGTAGCGAGAGGTTAATCTGCAAAGGTGACATTTCCAGCCCGCCTCTCCTCCCCTAAAGGGAGGGATGGGTGGTTACAGGAAAAAGGTCTGAGAGCCAGCATAAGGGAACGTCTTGGAAGAGTGTGTGTGTGTGTGTGTATGTTGGACCTTTATGAATTCTAACCCTCCTGTTCCTCCTACTCATGATGCTCTCAGAAGGCGGTGAGTTGCCAGATCACCACCTGAATCCTGCCATTTTCTCCTGGCTGTGAAAGGGTTGTGCTATCCGATTGGGTGGTCATTAAGCCGATGGCTGCCTGCTTGCAAAAAACTAGACAGACATGGAGAGTGTTCCTCATTCGCTTAGTTTCCATGACAACAACGAAGATGTCTTTCTGTTATTGAAAATATAAAAAATGAAGATATTAATTTGAAAACAAAAAACAGTTCTCGATTGTCTCCTGACCATGAGATTTTTTTCATTGACCTGCATGTTTAATTCATTAAGACTAATATAAATAATTTGCACTGGGCCCATATGCACCACTTTACCACCGAATCTTTTACTTAGGGCTTAATATTCTCAAAAGCAATTCTGTTTGGGCATGTGTGCTGTTATATGAACAGTTATCTGTATTTAAGTTCTTCATATTGGAGTCCTTGAGTTTGTTCATATGGAGTGTCTTTCAGAATATGCTGTGATAAATAAATGGATTTCAGGCACCTGGTGGCAGAGATGACAGGAGGTCTTTTCCTGGTTTAGGAATAAAGTATGTAAATATATATCTAGTGATAGAATCAACCACGTTTACGGAAATGACCCACACAATGTTGGTTACTGGTTTAAAATCTTCCTAAGGTGTGTTGTTCCTTTAGTACGCCTACAGCACAGACATCACTGCAAATCACGTTAAGGTTAACCCGTTTAGCCGAAAGGCAGAGTCAGGGATGCTGTAAAGCCGCATTTGTGAAAACGCAGCAGTCCTGCCTCGCCTCCAGCTGTGGAGTCTGGAGCGGTCGGAGATGTCAGCCTTGTCCTGAAGACTCGTATGGAAGGTACGAAATTAGCTTTTAGCATCGTATACCGCTTGCCATGCTTTGTTTCCCCTCACACCAACTGTCAAGCCGCCTCCACCGGACAGCTGCATCAAGCGATGCCAGCGAAGAGGAACAGCTTGTACTCTGAGTGAAAGTTTTTGTAATATTTACCGAATTTCAGCAACAATTGAGACCCATAGATGTGAGAATGCTTGAGATGCATGTAGGCAACAAACAACTTGGGGAGAAAATTGTTATACTGCACAAAAGGCCACTGTTAATCTACAAAAACAGGATGAGCATTTGAAAAAAGTAATGTAATATATATTAGTGTTGTGTATTAAAATAATCATTTTAATTATTTGTTAGTGATATAATTTTTTGCACAGCACCATCCCTGGTGGTAATATTATTGAAAGATGGAAAAAAAGATGAAAGTCTACCCTCGTCATTGTGAACCACAGCACAACACAACGAAATTCAACCCCTGCGTTTCACCCATACACACGTGCAGCAGGGGGCAGCTATTGAAAGTGCCCAGGAAGCAGTGACAGGGCCGGTACCTTGCTCAAGGGTACCTCAGGGCAACCTTCTGGTGAGGGAATCGAACCCACAATCTTCTTATCCGGGGCGACTCCCCAACCACTAGGCCACCGCTG
The DNA here is from genome assembly GCA_017165825.1 of Hepsetus odoe. NCBI lineage: Eukaryota > Metazoa > Chordata > Actinopteri > Characiformes > Hepsetidae > Hepsetus > Hepsetus odoe. The sequence goes on from CM029379.1 coordinate 5,652,658, forward strand.
CCCCGTACGATTATTATTGTAATAATATTGCAATATTATAATATTTATATTACATAATATAATTGTTATTGTAATAAGAGTGAGGCATTTGCATTAATATTTTTTTAGAAGTAGCTTTTAGCTTATTCATTCACTCATTTACTAAGATCTGAGCTGGTGGAATCAGTGACGTTGGGTCCTTATTTGATTTCTTTCAGGTTTATAAGGACATGATGGAACAAATTTTTCTCTTTAATTTATCTTTCATTTTTCTTGGTCTCTGTGTGTTAAATCCGTATAGGATAGAAGGGGAGGGTTGTGCAGTTATAGGTTGCTTTTATCGGCACAGATACATACCAGGAAACGGAATGTGGTCATTTCCTTCAGTGAATAATTTGCTCCATGAATCCGATTGGAAGGGGGCTCAGAGAGCTTGTCTGTTTTAATCAGATTCCTCCATGTTCAGTTTAAGTAGCGCAGTTGTAGAAGGTTTGTACTTGTGCACAGTACAAGGTGGCTGGAGACTAGCTCACGTGTGGAGGTGGTGAAGAGTCTTGAGGCCAAAAGGAGGCTCTCCTAAAGAATGTCAACATAATGAGATCTAGCAGCTGGGGTTTTTTTTTTTTTTCTTTTTTGTTTGTTTTTCTTCTTCTTCTCCGGAGCTGTTCGTTCGTGTGTATAGAAACTGCAATAGTGCAGTTTGATAGAAAATATGAGAACAATCTTCAGTTTCTTCACTGAGCAGTACCTGAGGCGTTGTCTTGCGTGACTGTTGTTTTCTCATCAGTCATGATGCTTTTTTAGTTTGACCAGATATCAGGCTGATCAATATGTGGCCTTGACATGTTTATCACTTGTGAAACCCAAATTATTTCAATCTGCATCATGGAAAAATTGATTTATTGTTATTCTCTACCTTTTTTATTTCTTTCTTTTCTTCAAAGCTTCCTTTTGTGGCAAATGGTCCAAGTCCACAGAGTAAACACACACACACACAAGGACAGCTTGGCAAGTGTGTGCTTTTTTGTTTGTTTTTTTTTTATTTTTTTTTTGTGTTTTTTTTTTGTTTTGTTTTTTTTTGGTGCTAATTATGTTTCACTTGCTGGTAAATGTTCTAACACATTCAGAGATGGTCTTCATGTTTTCCTTGAAGAACAGAGGATGCTCATTTTGAATGAATTTCAGATCTTGGGTTCATTAGAATAGTAGCTCTTAAACCCAGATTGTTTGACAAACGATGGCAAGTATTTTCCCCTCCTAATCACCCTTTTTTCTGTCTCCTGACATTTAGGTTCAATTACAGATCAACTCATCACCTCAGTACTAATGGCTTTTATGAATTCCTCAACTGGTTCGATGAGAGGGCATGGTACCCTCTTGGCAGGATTGTGGGTGGCACGGTAAGGATGTTCAGACATTCTCGTATTATGCTAAAGACTGTCAATCTTTTTATTTTTTTATTTTATTTTTTTCTTTCCGCATCTCTCTTTTGTCTTTGTGTTAAAGACCTTTCACACATTACTCTGATTCTGTGGCTAGACGGTATCCTGCTGAGAATGATAAATGTGTTTTTAGTTGTTGTATTGTTAGTATTCACTGGCACTCAGTGTCTATATTATCAGCTCCACTTAACAAACGGTGCACTTGGTATTTTCTATTGCAGAAGTTTGTCTGTATAATCTGATACGTAAAGAAAGTACATTTATCTGTGGTTGGTGTTTTGCACTGGTACATGAGGATCAGATGCAGCATTGCTCACACTTGCTGTCCACTTTATTACACACATCTGTCTTGCAGATGTTAGCTCAGAGCTCATCGCTGCTGCAGTTAGTTAGTCGTCCAAAAGTTCATCAGTTGCCATTTTTTGGCACCACTGTTGGCTGGATAGACTATTCTCTGCCCTGTAGTGACAACAACAGTGCTCCTGCAGTAATGCTGTGTGTGTGAGTTCTCTGTAGCACACACACCTTCTAACATGCCCTTAATGTGTGTGTGATGTTGCAGTATTAAATGGTCCAACACCCATATAATTCCCGGACAGTGGTGGTCTCAAGTGACCATCAAAGGAAATCTTTTAAACCGTTTTATTTTGAGTAAATTATTTTGAGTTTAGCAACACAGTGAAACACAAAAGTATAAAGAAATTATCGTTTTAATTAAACAAAGACAGCAAGTTAAGTAAATTTGAGGGCCTCGTGTCTAAAAGATGCAATAAACAAGCAGTGTAGCTCATTAGTCAGTTGTTTATGTACGGTCTGAGTTTTGTTGAGTACCTCTATTGTTGGGCTCTTTTCAGATAAAGGTCTGGATGGCATGACACATAGTGACACAGGTGGAAGTGGCTCATGTGATGGGTTTCTTGTATATCTGCTCTTGGTCAAGATGGTTGTCTAGTAGAACCACATCAGACTGAAGGGTAAACATAGGCTTAGGCAGCAGTTCGATTTGTCCAATGTAAACCAATGTACACGTAAAGCATTTGGTGGAAGAATCCTCTGCTTATGCCCATCTGTGACCTGGCAGTCACGAAAGCTCAAGAAAGGACGCCTACTAAAGCCTGCTCTCTGCCTATCCAGCCAGAAACGGCACGGCCGGGCTAGAGAGGATGAAGGATCGGCTGCAGACACAACAGAGAAAATGCCTCCTTTAGAACTCTTTTAGAAGGCATATTTAGGGCTCCCTCAGCATGGCTAAGCCTTTGACTTGACACGCTTCCCCCACTCGATTGCTGCGCTCACATCCAGAGCATGACGTTAGTGTAGCTCAGCTAAGCTAACGAGCTGGCCCTCTTGGCTATGGCAGGCTTTGATAGTGCTCTGCAGTGAGCTTTTTCACTGCTTGACAGCCCTTGTGTGGGAGCAGTAGGGGGCTGGACCAGACAGAGCCAAGCATCTGCTGCTGTGGACAGTTGAAGCAGATGTTATACGGCCATTCATTTACAGCAGGGCTGGAGGGACAGATAAGAAGTGCCTCGTCCTCACGCTTTCTCTCCCTCTGTGGTACTTCCTTTGTTGGTGAATTCTTGCAGTATTATTTGTTCATGATGCGAGGGTCCAGCAGTAGGTGCTAAGAGTCAGGTCTCCGTTTATAGCCCAGTTTCCTGTTATTCTGAAGTGTTGCATACTGAGCATGCTTAAGCCACTCAGCCTTTCAAAATCTTTGACATGACAATCTTTAGATGCTAGCTCTTGCAGGGAGTATGGAAATAAAGAGGGAAAATGCTACGTACGTGTTTGAGTATGCTATTCTTTCAAAGAAAAGAAGTCACTTGTACATGGTTAAAACATGCCTGTTACATTATAGCACGCTGTATTAAAATAATTTATTTCACACTCACTAATTTATTGATCCAGGGAAGCATGCAGAATGGCAAGCTGAAGGAAGCAGGAATAAAAAGGCTCATATAAGTACAGTGTATATTCATGCTAATAAACCACATTATAATTCAGACACCCTTGTATTTTGCAATTTTTTTTCTCTGCTGAACTTTTGCAGTGCTGCAAAAGACTCAATTTAATATTTCACAAGCTGTAAATATAGAATTCTAATTACATTTCATATTAAAGGCTCACTATATAATGCACTCAAATGTATTAATCTTAATAAAATTAAGGTTTTATGGTCCACATGCTCATGATTGCTTGGGCTCCCTTCAGTTCCCAAAGCTTCAGACAATTCATAATCATGTGTTGTGTGGACTTCAATGTTTCTGAATTTCCGGGTGCTCTCTGTGGCTTCAGCATTCTGTTTGTGAGAATCATTTTGTTTTACATAATGAATGCAGTCTGTTCTTAATGTTGCTAAACTGACCAGTTTTATTTCTTTATGCACTGTTTATCCGCTTGAACCCTTTCCGTTCATCAGTTATTACACTTGTTTGTTTGCATGCTTCATGACTTTTTCTGGAAATGTATTTGGTTGTATTAGGTTTTTAAGTATGAAAACGATCCTGTAACAGTCCAAAGTTTAACTCTGCCGTTAGGGTCTAACTGTCAATGTTCTGTTTATGGCGCTTTAATGTTTTGAGGAATGTCTGGAGCAGTTAACAGCTAGCTTATGTGATTGTTTGTGATACTGTATTATTTATTACTGTCCCACTGTTTGTCTGCAGGTGTATCCCGGTTTGATGGTGACAGCAGGTCTAATCCACTACATATTAAACCTCCTCCATGTGACTGTGCACATCCGTGACGTGTGTGTGTTCCTGGCTCCGATCTTTAGCGGCCTGACAGCTATCTCTACCTTCCTGCTGACAAGGGAGTTGTGGAATCAGGGGGCTGGGCTACTGGCTGCGTGCTTTATTGCTATAGTGCCCGGCTACATCTCCCGCTCCGTCGCCGGCTCCTTTGACAATGAGGGCATTGCTATCTTTGCCCTGCAGTTCACCTACTACCTCTGGGTAAGCTAGGATAAAAGCTCTGCTGCAGTTACTTTCATGCTCTTTTCCTTTGTGTATGTCCCACTTTCCTCCAATTGCATCTGCTATGTTCTTTTCACTGTCCATCTCCTATGGTCTCTTCCCCGTGTGTCATTAACACTCAACATACCTTACATATTCCTTAGCCCTTTTAATTGATTAGATAATTGCCTGCCTTCTGAAATGAACATGATTAACTCTGATATACATCGGAGATGTTTCTGTTTAGTGTTTGGCTAGCATGCATGAATCAAAATGCAACGGCCTGGACATTTTTAACGTCTGGTTAATGCCAGAGAGAGTATTATTTGGCTAGTAGAGAGCTAATTCAATTCAGTTTACCAAACAATGCTCAAGGTGGCAAAGTAGAATCAATAGTTTCATTTTCCTTCTTCTACACTGAAATTGTCAGCCCAGATTGAGCTTGAGGATAAAGGAACTGTCAATTTAGCTTTAAATTTACTGGATTGTCTTGTCTTTCCGTGACCAGAGGAGATGCTGAAAGGAGGTTTTGTTATTACATTACTGTGATGTCGATTCAAATAGGACTATAATTACTGGGTGAGCTCCAGGTTTAGCGAATTATAGAAGGTGATTCACTCTGGAATTATTACTCAGCAGATTTGTGAAAACTATGGACATGACATGTACCGGCACTGGTTAAACTAAACCAGCTTGAAAATGCAATTTAATCACAGAGTATGGATGGAAAAATATTGTGGGAATTTAAACAGTTTTGTGAGGCTCAAAAGATACGATTTACATTTACATTTGCGGCATTTAGCAGACGCTCTTATCCAGAGCAACTTCCATGTCCTAATTACAGGGACAGTCCCCCTGGAGCAACTCAGGGTTAAGGGTCTTGCTCAGGGACCCAGTGGTGGTAGTGCTTGAGGTGGGATTTGAACCTGGGACCACTTGGTCCATAGGCAAGTATCCTACCACTAGACCACCGCCACCTATACCACGATATAAATCAAAATACATTGATAATGGATTCATTTTAATGAAAGACCCGGAACTTGGGTCATAACTAAAAGATCAAGCTGTAACCCGCTGATAGACATTTAACACTTTTAAAGAAATGAAACTACTTAGGAATTACAAATTATTCCAACGTGCCTCTTAATGAAAAGCTAGCAAACTTTAGAGTTGCGTTTTTTTTGCAGAAGAGAAGAAACAAGCTAGGCTCTACTACACTTGTTCCCAAAGGAAACTAGAGATGACTAAATAGAACTGGCATGTGGTATTGAGTCTATTCCCTGGGCAACCTATGGTGTATCGCCTCATTGACCCATCCCACTGTGGATTTAGTCCATTCCATTTGAGCTCGAAGGCAAAGATGATAGTACTACCATAGGGATTCTTTTATGAGTTTAGTGAGTCATTCTGGATCAAGCTTAATTGTGCCATTTTTTCCTTTGTGTCTTAATTGCTGTTCTCTTAGCACTGTACATTGAGCGCAGGTTAACACTGCACTGGTAAACACAATTATAATTTTGGACTCTGCGATAAGCTTATCACTGATGGCTCAGTTTAATGCCGCCAGGTTAATGTTATGCCTGCTGTACTGAAGGCGGGATTTCTTTAGATACAGCACCCTACACTTGGCAGATTTCCTTTGTGTCCTAATCAGTCATGCAGATGGATTGCCAAATTGTTCCCATTTTTTGCTTTGAGAAGTTACTATGGTCTTCCAGTCATAGTCAACCAGTTTGTCATCTTGGGTGTCACGTGTTTTCATTGACTGAGTTAAGCCTGTCCCGTTTCTTTCAGGTAAAGTCAGTTAAGACCGGCTCTGTGTTCTGGACCATTGGCTGTTGTCTCTCTTACTTCTATATGGTGAGTGTTCTGGTTTAATTTTCTCCAAGAGTTTTTTAATTTAGCATACCATCGGGGGTCTCTAGTCGACACTGCGTTTCATTTTTCCGTCAAGGAGAAGGAAGGGGGAGAAAGAGGAAGAGAATGTACACATCTGTATGAAATTGCATGTGTATGCCCAAGTCCTTAGCAAGAATACATTTGGGGGTTTTGAACATTACATGACTGAGTTGGGTATTGTAGCTCATAATTGTCTCGTTGCTCAGGTGGTGAATGTGCGTGTGTTCTCCCTCTCTGATCTCATTAAGAAAATATGTAAAGTAAATAAATGAGCAAACAGCTTCATCCATCACGCAGGACTCAGGAGGGCAACATAGACCGGTGGTATAAATGAACATGAGCCATTTAAACCCTAAGAGCTTTCCCTCCGGAGACAGGCAGCACTCATTAATAATGGTGTCCTGCAGTTCTACCTCGGTCCTCCTGTTGTCACTTACTTTCTAAACACAACAGCATAACTACCTGAACCTTTTGTTTTCACAGTGGGCTTTGACACTTTCTCAAAGTACCTTCAGCCAGCATTTGCTTGGTTTAAAGAAAAGGGCTCTAATTAAGCAGCCTGTTATTCCTGTTCTTTGAATGGTTTTGAGCAAGTCCTGTGTTTGTGTGTGTGCTCCAGGTTTCTGCATGGGGAGGCTATGTCTTCATCATCAACCTGATCCCTCTACATGTGTTTGTGCTGCTTCTCATGCAGCGTTACAGCAGGAGGCTTTACATTGGTGAGTCAACGTCCTCCAAGTGCATGTGTATTTACCCTTTAAGAGGCACAGACACTACCGCCTACTCACACCTCACGAACATTGCTTTCGGTCTTCGAGCTTGTCCCCCAGTAATAAGAGTAGCTTGGCTTTCTTTCTTCTTTTTATTTGATTTCAGGCAGGCACGCATTTTTACACAGCTACACCTGTGATTATGAAGCGCTGGGCCTCATGTTGTCCGCCATCAACAGTGGTTTATGTTTTACTGTGTGCTGCCCAGCAGGGATGCATTTAGTAGAGGTGGCACCCTTTATTGGCTAATTTATTCCACCTACTCCACTCTGCCTCTCACAACCAATCAGAAACTCTGGCAGATCTGATGCCTGCTCAAGCTTTTATGTGGAAAACAAAGTCCCCCTATCCACGTCCTTTGAGAGTCTTTACCAGCAAGATACTGCCTAACAATCTCAAATAGGACCTGTGCAAGAAAAACAACAGCTTTAAACTTCAGTGCCACCCTCCTAGTTGAATGACAGGACCTTTCTGGAGAGCAAAGCACAAGTTTCAGGGTCTGTTTTTCTTTTTTGATAGAAAAAACGAATAATTGAAGGTTGTGTGAGTGTGTGAGTGTGTGAGTGTGTGAGTGTGTGAGTGTGTGAGTGTGTGAGTGTGTGTGTGTGTGTGTGTGTGTGTGTGTGTGTGTGTGTCTAGCCCCTGCAGCAGTTTTGTGATGGAGGAGCAGGACCCCGGTGCTCTTTGCTGCTAATTCTGTTAAGACTTTTATTAGCCCTCTCCTCAGGGCTCCTTGGAGCACTGGCCCAGCTGCTGCAGTCGGAAATGGGCCCTGTGATGGATGCTGAGCATTAGCTCCATCCAAAACTGCTCAGAATTGCTGGGTCCCACTGCACAGGTGCTACATCTGGCTCCCTGTGGAGCGTCAGTCACAGCTCTGCTGTTAAACTGACTAAAAAATTAGACAGATTAGATTTAAGAACATCCTAATGACAACTAGGGAGTAATACCCCCCCCCCCCCCCCCCAAAAAAAAACACTCGTAATTGTAGTTGTTTGCATGATTAGTCACAAGGGCTAATGTGGGCTTATGCCAGCTGTAAGAGCCAGTGGTCCACTTAATCGCCCATAGCTCTGCATCCAAGCACCCCGCCCAGCTCAGTGAAAGTTACCTTTTTTTTTTTTTGTCATTGTGAAACACGGCACAACACACAGTGAGACACGATGAAATTCAACCACTGCATTTATCCCATACACACTGTGCAGCAGGGGGCAGCAATTTAAAGTGCCTGGGGAGCAGTGGATTCAAACACATGACCTTCCAATGTTGGGGCCTAGTCCCAAATCACTGCTCGCTGTTCAACTAAATCACAATGTCCCTTACCCATGCCTAGAGACATGCTACACTCACCGTCTTAATTTAAGAAAAAACCTTGTTACCCTAGGGGGTTACCCTTGTTACCGTCTTAATTTGTGCTCCACCTGAAGAGGAATGTTTTGCCTTTATCCTTTCACATATTTGGAGCTCAGAATTGTAATGTTGATGCGTTGGCCTCAACGAGCAAACGGGACTATTTTTAAATCGTGTTTTCTTAAAATTTGCCTTTCAGCAAAATATTCAGTCTCGGATCACAGTCTCATATCGTTTGATTGAAAGGGTAGCTGTGGGGGATTGAGTGGAGCTTTCGCTGCAAAAAAGATTGAAATAATAATTGAGATGTAGCCCATGGCACTGCTCATCTCCAAATAGGGCTGTAAAGTCTGAGCATAATTTGAATGACTACAGGGTACATTTGCATTTGATTCTCATTGATACATTTCCCTCTCTCTCTTCCTGAGCCCTGGCTCTGATGGGAGCAGTGCACTTCAGTTTATAGATGATGCAGAATGTGCTTAGGCTCTGCCTCCCTGCACAGGGCCTACTGGGCTCCGTCTCATTTATTCCTCTCACTGCTGCTTCCTTCTCCTGTCCTTCACTAAAATGGAGATCAAGCTCTAAATTGGAATGGGATGAATAACTTGGCTTCGCTAATCTGTCAACAAGTCATGGAGAGGTTCTGCAATTCTGTGTGTGTGTGTGTGTGTGTGTGTGTGTGTCCCCAACCTTATGCTCCTTTTTTCTTTCAGCTTACAGCACATTTTATATAGTGGGCTTGGTGTTGTCCATGCAGATCCCTTTCGTGGGCTTTCAGCCTATAAGGACGAGTGAGCACATGGCTGCAGCAGGTAGGACAGACTTTTATCAAGCTCATACTTGGCTAAGTGTCAGTCTTTTATAAAAGAGGAGAGATACTAAGATCAGCAACTGGTCACACCTGGCGGTACTGAACTTTATCTGTGTGCTCGTCTTTGCAGGAGTGTTTGCACTGCTGCAAGCCTATGCCTTCTTGCAGTATCTCAAGGACAGGCTGACAAAGCAGGAGTTCCAGACTCTCTTTTTCCTTGGAGTATCTCTGGCTGCTGGGGTGGTCTTCCTTACAGTCATTTATTTGACCTACACAGGTGAGGCTGCAGCCACTGTCCTACCACAGCAACAACGCCTCAGTTCTCAATTCCTCACTTACCCACCTCCACATTCCGCCTCAGATACATTCACCGTAGAGTCACGTTTTCATACTCAAGACCTACTCTTCCTTTTAGATCTCGCTAGCCATTTTTAACCTACATACTGGGGCTGTTTGATCCTGTCCTCTCAGTATTGCTCTTTCTGCATGTGTATACATAGTGCTTCTGTTCCAACCCCAGTAGCTATTCATTAATCACGCCATCCCTGCAACAAGCCTCTGAGATCTCATTAGGACAGTTCTTTCTTTTCTCTGTGTTGCATTTACGATGATCGCAGCCTTGTGGTGGAAATTAATTGAAAGAGCACCTGATCCAGGCAAGGTTTATCCTGCTGGAAGAAGTCCAAGCTCTTCAGCCTCTTAGATGTTACCAAGGGGATAGGTGGGGCTCTGTTTGTAGTTTGTAAGTGTTTTATCTTCCTGTTGTGGTTTGGGTTTTCAGGGTACATCGCGCCGTGGAGTGGCCGGTTTTATTCACTGTGGGACACGGGGTAAGTGTGTAGATTTTGCAGAGTTCACCTTTTTGAGCATCACTATACTTTGACACATTGTTAGAGATCATATTTTTTACATGTGATATGAACACATGTAGTAAACATTAGTAACAATAGTAAACATTTTTTAAAATGGAATTATTTTTGTCCAAAGACCTTCCAGGATTGGCAAAACCAGTGTCAAAATTTGTATCGGTTTTATTAATATAGTGCTTTGTCACAAAGCAGCTTTACAGAAATTGGGTGGAGCCCCTAGTGATCTAGCCAAGTGCGTCAGAGGGTTAGGAAGCGATTGGAAGAAACCACAGGAGAGCAGAAGGCTCAGAAGGGGAACTCATTCTCCTTTTGGCTGCACCAGATAGCAGGAGAGCATGAACGAATTTCACAATGGAGATGACTAAACAATATATGATGCAGATTTAACCAGTACAGTCTATAGTTAACCGTGGATCAGTTAGAGTCTGTCATCAGTAGCAGCTTCTGTTAGAGACTGTGTGAGTAATGGTAGCTTTGTTTATGGGCTGGGCAGCACATGCAAATCCTCCACAGTTGTTGAACAGGTATGGAGGACAGGTGAGCAAGAAATCCTTTGGTAAAAATGAGAATTCCAAAAGTTCCTCTCTGAAGAGACAGATAAACTGCCAACCAAAGGGGTGGGCAGGCATCCAGCTCTGTCATCCTCAAGCAGATCAGTGCTATGCTGATAAATCATGGATGACTACACGGGAGCACTGGCAGTATACCACCAATACCCAGAGACTGACTTACTATCGGTTAATTACCAGTTCTAGAAGTCTCAACAAACAGAATTATATGATTATTATTTTATTTTATTATTCCACTGTTTAATGCCTCTGTGCAGCAGTCTCTGCAGGGGTGAGGGAAGTATGGACCATGCTGTCTAATCCTTACAGTGCAGAATCAGCCTTCTGCACTGCAACGAGGCGAGAGAGAGAGGGTCACAGCACAGATAATGATCAGAATGACACTCGCCCAAAGTGAGAACAGCATTACTAGGTGTGCTTTAACTAACACATGGACATGGTATATACCAGTGAGGGGGAACAGGATTGGTCAAGTGCAGACATACAGAAGAGTAAGTCCCCTCTCTGCCGTGTGTCTAACAGACACACTGTTCAGCTTTTCTAAAAACAGAAACTCTTGTTTCACTTGGTGAATTCACTTGGCTCTTCAGGCCAAGTTTCCACTTCTACCCCTGAGGACTTCCAACTTCTTGGTTAAGTGTTTGATTCATTAGACAGCTTGAGGAAAGATTCAGTTTTGTCTAAAGAAAAAGCCTTTGTTCTTCAAATTTAATTTTTTATTTTTTTTTACTGCACATAAAAGGACAAATGCTAAGATCTTTTTATTTAATGTAGTTAAATGTATAGTTTGCTGTTATTGACCTTTATTTTGCATAATCCAGATCCATTCTTTCTTCCTGACTCAGGTATGCCAAGATTCACATTCCCATCATCGCCTCCGTATCGGAACATCAGCCCACCACCTGGGTGTCCTTCTTTTTTGACCTGCACATTCTGGTGTGCACTTTTCCTGCAGGACTCTGGTTCTGCATCAAGAACATCAATGATGAACGTGTTTTTGGTGAGAGCTATACATTTCCGTCTGAACCACAGCATAATAATTTGGATTGTTTACTTGCTTCTCAGCACACGCAAACAGCGCAGCCATATTCTAGGTACTTAATCCCCTGAAGTGTAGTGCTGTGACACTTGAGAACACCTCAGAATATTTGTATAACCTACACTGACCATATTGATGCAAAATATTTGCCTGTTTCTATTCAGACCCTTTACTTGCAGGCCATTGCATCAGCATACAAGAATAAACAGTGAGAAGTCTGATCCCTGTATTTTGCTTTGACCCTACAGCATGCTTTGTCCTGAAAGCTCTCTACAGGTCTATTGCAAGCAAAAGCATTCACTCCCTCCAAATCTATTTGTTTTCGTGCATTTTTGGGGCTACTTTATGAAATATTATTGTGGAGTATTGTTTCATTTAAGGAAGGCTATTTGTTATAGCGTAATGTTTTTGCCAGTGGGCTGCTGCATATTAAGCTTATCTCACTGTGAACTCTGTTGTTCACTCCACTGTTCTTTGCTTCCCTCTAGTGGCTCTCTATGCCATCAGTGCCGTTTACTTTGCGGGTGTGATGGTGCGGCTCATGTTAACCTTGACCCCAGTAGTCTGCATGCTGTCGGCCATCGCTTTCTCCAGTGTGTTTGAACACTACTTGGGAGACGACATGAAGCGAGAAAACCCGCCGGCTGAAGACAGCAGTGATGAAGACGACAAGAGGAACTCAGGAAATCTCTATGACAAGGTAGAGCGAAGTCCTCTATTGCATGTCACTTTAGAGCTCTGCTTCTCCACAACAGGAATGCAGTGATATCTGGGAATTAATGCCTTATTATGGCAAATCCTACTAATTGATAATTGCTACTAATTGATGTTTACTTTTTATTTATTTTTTTATTTTTTTATTTTTGTTGTAGATCATTAGGAAAGATCATTTTTCAAATGGTTTATTTTGAAAGTGACTGTCAGAGTGTGGCTGTCAGACTGTCTGTACAGACCAAAAATCGATTGGTCCCTGTTGTGCTGATACTAGACCCAAAATACTTTTTCTTTTCTGTTCAACACTGTGTATAACAGTGCACCATAAAACATATGCCCCTGTTTGAAAGCTTTCTTTTTGGATTCCCAAGCAGAATTCTATGTGTTTGTGTGTTTTTGGTGTAGGCAGGAAAAGTGCGCAAGCATGTGTCAGAGCAGGACAGACCAGAAGAAGGCCTTGGGCCCAACATTAAGAGCATAGTCACCATGTTGATGCTGATGTTGCTGATGATGTTTGCTGTTCACTGCACCTGGGTCACCAGCAACGCCTACTCCAGTCCCAGTGTAGTGCTGGCATCCTATAACCACGATGGGTAAGATTTGCGTACCGGGTAACACTGTAGTCTCACAAGCACACAAGGAGATATATATGGCCATTAGGCAGCCTAACTTAAATCTAAGGAGGACACATGCACTTCTGTTTTTGCTCATCATTAAAGCTGTCATTGTTTTTACCGGCCAGATCAAGGAATATTCTAGATGACTTCCGCGAGGCGTATTACTGGCTGAGGCAGAACACAGATGAGCATGCAAGGGTCATGTCTTGGTGGGACTACGGCTATCAGATAGCAGGCATGGCTAACAGAACTACATTAGTGGACAACAACACATGGAACAACAGCCACATAGCACTGGTAAGTAGAACTTTTATTTTTAGGTCAGGACACCTAACCACAAGGAAATTGTTGGGGTTTTTTTTGTTGCTTTTTTTATATTTGATTTGAGAAGATCGGATTTTCTCAGCCAGATATCAGACTTTTTCATTTTAGGTTTGTAGGTGGTTTATATTTTGATTCAAATTGGATTTCTGCACCATTTTCAGAGGATATGATTTTATAAGGTGTGATTTGGGTCTTGTATAAGATCTTTTATTGGTAGTTTTGCTGCTTTTATTCCAGCACAGAGTAAATGTGACTACTGTCTGTCCATACCAGTTTAACTGCAGCTTATAATTCGAATACTCAGATTTAGAAAACAAATTATTTGCTTTTGTGTAAACCTTTTTTTTTTTTTTTTTTTTAAGTACAGTAAGACCAACATTTTTATATTATTATTTTTAATAATAATAATAATAAATGTATTAGTTTGATATTTTATGTAAGTAAATGATAGCTTTGTTAAACAAGATTGATTGCCCAAATATTGAACCTAATGTTGCAGCAGGAAAACACAATAGTTCATTTGCTGGGAATTTGCACAAAAGTTGAATAAAACCCTAAGATTTCTGGATTAAACTAAATGCAATAGAGATTCTGATTAATAAGCCTTAAGACGAGAAAATGAGTCGGGGCATTCTGTGATCTGCTGCAGGCATCTTGATTTCAGGCATGCTTTGATAGTGCCATCTTGTGGACAGTCGTGCCCATTGTTGCAATCCTTTCATTATGCAGGTCGGCAAGGCCATGTCATCCAATGAGAGTGCAGCATATGAGATCATGAAGTCGCTGGATGTGGATTATGTTCTTATAATTTTTGGTGGAGTGATTGGGTACTCAGGAGATGACATTAACAAGTTCCTGTGGATGGTGCGCATTGCAGAGGGAGAGCATCCCAAAGACATCCGGGTAAGTTTGCAGGGTTGTAGTTTGGTGGATTAATTTAGTTTGTGAAGAGATACCGTGCTTGTTATGGGTGTGTTATTAACAATACAGAATCTTTGTCTTCATGTAAATAAAGATTTGGAGTTCAGTTGTGCTGCTGCCCACTGACAGTTTATTTTTCTCCCCCAGGAGAGTGACTACTTCACTCCTCAGGGAGAGTTTAGAGTTGATAAGGCTGGTTCTCCTACCCTGCTCAACTGTCTCATGTACAAAATGTCTTATTACCGCTTTGGAGAGATGCAGGTAATTGTTTTTTTCTTCATAATACTTTTTAGAGTACAGGTGTACTGTGATTTTATCAGTGCTCCCTGGGCTTCTCACTAATATGCTGGTTCTCCTCTGCAGCTGGATTTCCGTACCCCGCCTGGGTTTGACCGGACGCGGAATGCAGAAATCGGCAACAAGGACATTCGCTTGAAGCACCTGGAGGAGGCATTCACCTCGGAGCACTGGCTGGTGCGCATCTACAGAGTGAAGAAGCAGGAGAACCGACAGGCTCTGGACCACAAGCTCCGCAACATCGTGGCCAAACAGAAGTACACCTCAAAAAAGGTGCGCTTGAATCTGCTGCTGATTCCTTAATGTAGAAGAACCCTTTTTTAAATCTTTTAACTAAAATCTTTACTTTTTAAAAAAAAATATATATATTTTTCCTCTCTCTTCCTTTCTTCCTCTGTAGACGGCCAAGAGGAAGCGGGGATACGTTAAAAACAAACTAGTGTTGAAAAAAGGCAAGAAACTGAATAAAAAGTCAGTTTAGCTATTAAACAGAAAAGGTGAAAATGGCAAATGAGGCAAAAAAGAGACAATGACAAATGCAACCAGTAATCCAACAAATCAAGAAGAATAGGCAACAAGTCGTCTGGTGTCCGACCACCTTGAAAGTATTTGATTGGAGGCTTTGATCCGGACGACGTGGAGGCTGTGTGATCTGACTGAGGAGGAGAGGGCCTGGACAGGGATCTCTGTCAGTTTTAATCTGATTTTTTTTTTTTTGGTTTTTGTTTTTTTTTTTTTTGGTTTTTGTTTTTTTTTTGTACTTGAATGTGTTGATGCGGCAGCTCTGCTGTCCTATCTATGGAGCTGGCAACCCTGTTTTTGTGGTACAGTTTAACCTTATCCACCACAACGGTAATACGAGATTGAAGTGATTAAAACTGAGTGAGCCTTGGAGCAGTAGCACCAAAGAGATCCCGTTGTTTTTGTTTGTTTGTTTTTTTGTTTTCTGAGCCTGTGCTAACTTGTTACTTTTTGATAAAAAAAAATAAAAGCTATGGAGTATGAGGGCTACGGAGTGGTCTGCAGTATGGAGGGCTGAAAACCCTCCTGCCTATTTTACAGAATGCAGTGAGGCCATTGGCACTTGAATGTGAATATTTCAACACAGCAGTCATTGCAAAAGACTGAATTATAACAGAAGAATTATTGTGGTATTTTTTTTTTCTTTCCATTTTTGATTGATTAAGAAGTTTATGCAATAATTCTAAAATGGAAATACCTGTTTGTCTTTTGTTCCCCCCCCCCTTTCTCTTGTCCAGTGGCCCTGCTGCTTGGTTTCAGCAGTGCCCCAGGTGAAGTGAATGCTGTAGATAGACTGTTGGATAAAGGATGTTCTCCCACTCTCTGTCTGCTGTGTTGGGCCTCGTAGGAATCTGTTTCCACTCCCCCCTCCCTTTTTTTCTTTTCTTTTTTTTTTTTCCCCCCCTTTCTTCAAAACACTCACTTTGCCTGCCAGGGGTAAGTGAGACTTGTTAGTTGTAGGGTTTTATAAAATGCTGCATTACTTACTAGTCTGAATGCACTTTGGCTTAGTTCACCTTCAAGTGGATCCACTACTGAGTAGCATGCAGGTGAAGAGTGCGTAAGCTTAGTGTCAAGTTTTTTTTTGTTCAGTTTTTACCTGTTTAAAATGACATTTCCATCTCCTTCACCTCAGCTTCATTTCTCTTTTGCTTTTTAACGCTTACAGTACTGGTTCTTGCATCTTATTTTGGTCTCTTGCTCCATGTTTGTTTTTTTCTTTTTCTCCCGCTTCCTGAAGTTTCCTTTTTTTCAGTGCACTGCTTTTGCTTCATCTCCTGTGTGATTGAGAGGGAGGTTCCAATCATTTTTGAAGACGATGCTGACTCATCCTTACAGCTGTTTGCCGAACATCATATGTATTTCATACGTAATGGACTCTAAACATATTTATTTATAAGAACAAAACGAAAGTTAAAAAAGGGGCAGCATCTCATCAAGAAATGAAAAAAAAATGTCTGTTTTAAATTGGGGCTTCTATGAATTGTAAACATTTCGAGGAAGTGAGAAAGGATGAAACTGTTAGAATGAGCAATGCCTTTGTGATTAAAAGAGTAAATGAAAGGTTCTGCCTTATCTCTGCGGACCATGCTTGCACCCCCCCCATTTGTTTACGTCCTAGCCCGACTATCTAGCCATTTTTCAGGATCAACAACAGTTTCATAATAAAATGATAAATGTGTTTTAAGTTAAACTCTTGTTGGTTCCATATCACATGTACGATCAAAATTCTGACCCGTTTCCCCTCATCCGCTCCAGACAGGAGGACGAAATGACAGGCAGTCAAGTGATTTTTGGGCAGTGGAACTTTAGTTCAAGGAAGCCATTTTGCCCTCTAGGTGGCAGCAAAAATTATTCTATTCAAGTGGCATATTTTAACTCCCTTTATGCAGCATTTTATAAATGATCGGTATTAAACTCATTTTTAGTGTTAATAATTGAAATGTCAGGATGTTCTGATAAAAATACTACATGCAGTTGTTGCAAAAGCCACCAGCTGACTGACTTGGCCAGTATAGGATGTTCCTCAACCATTAGCACACACACTTCCAGGTGATTCATTTCATGGTCTTCTGTATTACACATTTTTTTTCTAGTGGCAGGAAAATAGACAGAAATGAATTTTTTCAGATCTCTTGTGTAGGAGGGTCTTCTTCCTGTTCTACAGTGAAATGAACCTGTTGCATAGGTGTGTTTTGTTTAATTTTATACACACACTGATGCACAAAGTGTTTGGTCTAGGCTCTGAATACATTACAACGCTGTACATCACTTCTCACCACAGTGTGGACCATAAAACTTGAAATGTCTAGAAGTTTAAGGAGGTTTTACTCTACACCACATGCCCTGGTTCTCCCATCATCGTAACAAAATTGTGCAAAAGTGAGAAAGGCCTACATTCACCTCTTCTGCATCCCACAAGGATACGACGGCCGGGTCATGTCTCTTGATTTTACAATCTATACACAGAATTACATCAAGTTTTAGGTGTAACATCAGGTGGTCTACGATTCTTTAAGACACTAATTAAAGGTCTAGTCTTCTTGATCCACAGAACTTACAAGCACCCAAAATCCTCAACAGCCGCTGCTTACATCACTCAGCCCCGGTGCAAAGTTTTTCACGTTGAAAACTGAACTGAACCAAACTCTGCAACGAGAGTATGGCTGTAGGTTTTCCATAACGAGATATTTGTCTGAAAATCTGCAAGATCATATCGACAGTGTGTGGCCAAACAATTCATTGTTTTTATATTGAAAATTAATACATTAATATATATATGCTCTATATTTTCAAATTACAAGGCTGCAGTTTCATATCATACTTTGCCAAAGATTTGAGCAGTTCAAATGGGAGGAGTTTAATAGTAAAATGTAATAACGTTGAGCTGGTGTGCTGGCACATCACATTTAGCGCTCAAACCTCATATCCAAGAAATGGACATTTAGGGTAAAAATGAAAGAATATAAAACATTTTTTTTTTTAACTGCAATCAAAATACTTAAAAAAAATTCCAATAAGATATTCTTACCCAGATCGTTCAGCCTGTGTTTCATGATAGTATTCTATTGTAAATGGTGTATATATTATAAAACATCACAGTTAACAGCTTGCCTCCAAATACCTTTGCTTAAAAATCATCTATTGTAATTTCTATGACCTGCAATTACCACAGTGAAAGAAGAGGAGGAAATTGTCCCACTTTCCCAAATAATAAACCAAAGTGAGTCTAGAAGATGTGCAGCAACCAGCTGGAGAGCACAGGGAAACCTTTCTTGGAAATCACTGAAGAGATGACTTATAATCCACGTTGGAGGCCATTCTAAGAAGTGGCACAGAAGCTACACTGATTTATTTGACTTCTTTTTTTTCTCTTCTGCCCACTTCACTATCGCCCCCCGCAGCAGATGACGTTAAGCTTCCGAAAAGTCTAGACCCAAACCATCTTTTCTTCAATGGTTTTCACTGAATGACTCAGGTTGCAATGACTGAAATCCAGAAACTGATTCTCTTGAAAGAATATGGACCAGATTTACTGTACACACCAACAAGCCACTTCATTAGATACAGCACCACTTGCCTGATTAGTGTCTGATTTTGTGCAGGTCCCCCTCATGCTACTAAAAACAAGAGAAGACCGAGGTACTTCAGGAGCCCATTGCCTAGTGCGGCATGCTCCTGCCAGAACAGACCACTACCATTAGGCAGCACTATTGCCTTGAGCGAGCTTCAACAAATGAAAGGTTGGACCCAATGATTTCCTAGCAAATCGTTGCTCAGAGCATCTGCCTCTACTGGCTGATCATCTTCCCACAGTGCATCCTGGTGGTGTTTCTTTTTCAGGTAGGCAACACACATGTACACCTGGCCAGTCAATGTAGAAGAACAGGTCTAGAAAAAATGGCCATGAGACCAGTCCACTTTCTTGCATTGCTCCATGGTTCTGATGCTCACATGTTCATTTTAAGTGTTAATGATGGCGGACAGAGGTCAGCATGGGAACTCTATGCAGCCCCATAAGTAGTAAGCTTTAATGCACTCTGATCTGATACCTTTATAGCCAAGCAAGAACTTTTTCAGCTAAAAGTTTGTTGAGATTCTAGACAGGTTGCCTTAACTCTCAGGGTGCATCAACATTTCTTGTCACTGAGCAGTGGTGGCCTGGTGTTTAGGGACTAGGCCCCATGGTTGGATGGTTGAGGGTTTGAGTCCCATACCAGTAGGTTACCCTGAGGTTCCCTTGAGCAAGTTACACTGTCAGTGTATGGATTAAATGCAGAGAATGGATTTTTTTTTGGTTCACTGTGTGCTGTGGTGTCTTCACAAAGACAAGTAGTCGCTTTCACTTTATCTTCATCAGGGGCAGCGGTGGCCTAGTGGTTAGGGAGTTGCCCCAGCATCAGAAGATTGTGGGTTCAATTCCCTTACCAGTAGGTTGCCCTGAGATACCCTTGAGCAAGATTACCATCCCGTCACTGCTCCCCGGGCACTTTCAATAGCTGCCCACTGCTGCATGGTGTTTGCATGGGTTAAATGCAGAGGTCCAATTTCGTTGTGGTTCACTGTGAACTGTGCTGTGACCTCGCAATGACAAGGGTTGTCACTTTCATTTCACTTATGTTTGCTTTGTCCAGCATCAGACCACTTTTGGTCACTGCATCCTTACAGAGGCTCTGACCCAGTGTTGTAGGGATCACTTTCTTTCTAGTAATCATTTATAGAAGTCAGTCAGAATGTTACACTCATTACCATCATATTAACTTTTAGAACTGTGTGTTCACTTGCTGTCAGTATATCCCCCTCTTGAAAGGTGCCACTGTGTTATCACTGATATCACTGATCAGTGCTTTAAATGTTGTGGCTTATCAATGTTTAAAATGCAGTAAAGTTTACATTTCAGTGACACTGTCATGTTAGTGTGTGTGAATCATACAGCAGAGTCGCTCTAGAGCTGAGAACAGTCCAACCAAAAATACCCATCAACCGTAACTGACCACTGATGAAGGACTAGAGGATGACAAACACAAGGTTTGCAGCATCAGATAAACTATTATCAATAGCTGCCTCCTCAAGGACAGTAAGTGTGAATAGTCCTTAGCAGGGTGGATCCCCTCTGCTACTACAATGTCAGCATCACTCCTGTGTATGTTTGTGCTGGTGTTCCTGACCAATGAAAACCAGGTAAAGAGGACCTAAAGGGGAAACGTGCACCTGTATGGTAAGTTGAGCTGATCACATAGTAGATGGAAGGTAGGTGTAGCTAATAAAGTGGCTCAGTGCTGTATGTACAGCTTCCGTCTCTTTTCTATTAATCTGACTCCAATCCAAAATCACCGCTAAGCAAAAGACTGGTGTTCTCACAGTCTCATAAGCAGTGCCACATCTTCCAGGAACATTTTGCATTTTTTAAGCCGATTACAACCCTGAACTCCCTCTCAGGGTATGCTCTGTGCTACAACTTTGGGAGTCCTAACCCTGGTCTACCAGGATGTGGAGGTAAATGGAACTCCTAGTGAAAAAAGGAATGCAAAGTGGGTTCCCATTGCAATGCCTGGCCTTCATGTTAAAGTTCTTCCATTAGCAGGGGAGGAAGAGTATCCTTGAGCACCTGTCAGGCTGGCAGGTCTTTTGGTGGCGGTAGAGCTGATTTTTTCCACTCTTGAGTCTTTGGGTAGCTGCTGGGGTGGGCATCTCCACTCTTGGGTTTGATTATTATGACATTTTGGCACCTTTGACTCTGGTAGTTGTCAGAGAAACGGTCAGCCTCTGCTCCAGAGCAGCCTGGCTCCTCTTGTTCCAAGGGCTGGCCAGCGCTCTTCCTCTGTGGCTCCGCCTCTCTGTGGGCTGGTCTCTGTGATGGACAGCAAGCTTCTGGCTCCTTTTCCCTCAGCAGTTTGTCTTCCACAGAGGATTGTGGTACACCCAGCCTTCTCCCTGCACACACAAAGTTTTGGAAGATTAATTATTCATAGTTTGCTATCTAGGGAAGGAAAAGCTCATTTATTTAGTGGGTTTATTTAGAACAGTGTGAACTTGGCCTTGCAATCTGTAGTGGAAACTTGGAGAACTGTTAGCTGTGTGCTGTTAAACTAATGATAGTATAAACGCTGAGCGAGAGAAATGAAGAACTCATAGCTGAGTGGAGAGAGCAGACATGTCAAGCAGTGTTATTACTGCTCTGTGAAACAAAGTGCGTGGGTGGAAAGAAAAGGAAACCTTGGTGGAACTGATACTGTCTTGCTATAATCTATTCACCGCTCTGGGCCCCAGCCCACATGCAGGAGGGAAGATGAAGTGAGAGGATTTTGTGAGAGGGCTTCCACATGGAGCAACAACGTTTCACCTCTTTGATGAAGTACTTGGGTTTCCAGGGAGTGTTAGTGGTCGCTCTTTGCTTCTCTTCGCTGCGCTGTCTCTCCTCCAGCTGGTGCTTGTGCTCAGTGGCCACGTCAATGTCTCCTGCCTTCAGCGCCGCAGTCACGTGCTGCCACAGCCGCCTGCCGGTCACCCCCACACGACACAAAAAGATTATGGCATCTGTTCATCTTCATCTATGCTCAGCCAACACCTTGTGAACTAAAGGGACGAGGAGAGGACTTCATTCTGCCATCATTTACACTCTATCTTAACCAGAATACTGAACCTGCAGTTTGGCAAACAGGCTCTGGTCATAAATCCAGCACAATCTGGGCAAAAGGGACAAAACTAAAAAATTTTCCTTGGGGAGGGGGGTGTCCATGAACTATTCTGTGCAGCTGTGGTTATTTTTTATGTAATGAAGATATTTTGAGCACATCTGTTCAATGACTGTTTCTGTTTCTATTTAATATTTATATTAAAATTACAGCACTGTGCTGATGCACCGTTTTCTTTTTTCTTTTTTATTGTGATTTTCATTGAATAATCTTTTACCAGGTTTAGCAGTTTACCAGCTGATAATGACTTACATTGCTGAGCTAAATTATTAATTAAAACATTTTTTTTATTGAACATCAAACATCGAATCGAAATGTTATTAGAAATATCTGTACATTTTTCTTATTTTTTAATATTTCTAAAGCATCTGAGCTAAACAAAAGCATGAGTCACCCCTTACTTTTTTGAGGGAATCATCTTTTTTCTTTTTGTGCAAAAATACTCTTATATGTCAGTGGAACTGATCTCTGGCACATGGAACAGTTTGAATGAAAGAAATGGAAACAAATGTTTTTCTGCAACATACTGCAAAGTGACTTAATACACTAGGTTCTAGATAAGGTGAGCAAGGTACTCGATAAGCACTGCTCCCAGCTCCCCAGAGATTAAACCCAGTCTAATACATGCAGTCAAAATCACCATTCATGATCAAATGAGGTGAAACACTCAGAATGTATTTGTTATACGGATCTCGTGTCAAGTTCTGATTTAGAAATGCAATTTAGAAATACACTCTTTATGTAGCTTGTTTAATGTATAAAGTTTACTTCTTAAGTTCCTGAGAAACTAACATAACTAGCAAGGGGAGCTAACACATGATCTGCTGTCAAACCACATACCTATATCATCATCCCACACTTCCCTCCCTCTGTATCTAAAACAGACTGACTTATGTAGTCCCAGACAGCGTATCATGCTTTTATTTAAAATTCGCTGTAATGCACAGCCTCTCGTGGCTTATTGCTTTATTAGAAGGGTTCATTTCTGAAAGACAGCCTGAGAACAGGGCCTAATCAATACAGAAAGCCTGTGCATTAGAAGCAGCTGCATTCAGCTCGTGTCGCTTTGTTGTGTGCCGTGGCAGCGGCAGAGAGGAATGGAAAACAGACCTTTCTAAATCGTCCTCTCCCCGCACAAACCAGCTTAGTGCTTAGTGCCTCTGTATCCTCTTTTGATTGCATTAGGGTGCAATGCTAATGCCAGTCTGATGGTATTACACTGCTCTGATGTGCCTCTGCTCCACCTATTTACCCAGCCATGGGCCTGACTCTCTCCCTGCAATAAGCAGCATTAGGGTTTTTATGTGAACACTCCAGAGAGAAAGAGCAGTGTGAGGGTACCCATGCTGCATAAGAGACCCAGAGAAGTTAAAATGCACTGTTCTACAGCTAAAAGCTCTACTGAAGCACACAGAGTGCTTTTCCCCATGTCCCCAGGTCCTTTTCCAGGACCTGCATCCTTTCATCATGACATGTTCATCTATACATGACTAATCATTATCCCTTATTGTAAGGTAGTTTAGAAGACAGCTGTCTGATGTCTGCTCAGGCAGGAGTGATGACATGCTCTATTCTGTGTTCTATCTTACCGCGACTCATACTGGCCCTGTTTTTCCAATGGGCGGATTTTCTTCTTAATGACTGGCAGTTTAGATGTATCAATCACTTTGGTTTCTCCGCTACTGTAGGTGAACTCCAGGGTCCCGTTCCATTCCCCCTGGGCCTTACACACAATGGTACCGGTGGGGTTGTGCTTGACCTCAGCTGTCACCCTGTTGGAAGAAACACAGTGCGATATTCTAGGCATGAAGCTGGATGAGGAGACATAAGGTTTGGGGACCGTTGTGACTCTTCAGTTTTACTCTTGAGCTGTAACACTAATGCAGCTAAGAAGGTGTTGAAGTTTATCCCCCAACCAGTAACACTCTGTAAACTACAACACACTTACCTCAAACACACAAGCCTACAGTGAGGGGAAAAATAAGTACTCACACTCACACAAGTACATCACACTACTGATGAGTACTGACACTGAAAACACAAATCCCGAAATACATTTTCCATAAATCTACATTCAGGACATTTGCACAGATGTTGAACAGATAGATATCTGGGGTCAATATCTTGTCATCTCTGTTTCTTGAACCATGCCTAATCATTGTGCAGGGTGAATTATCCTGCTGAATTCTGACATTAGGGAATACCATTGTCTTAAAGGGGACTGAATCTTGTTCTTCCATTTTTAATGCCCCTGTGCCCATTGTAGGGCACTGGAGAACAAAATATTTATTCAAAAGCATAAAACATATATTTACATTTACATTTATGGCATTTAGCAGACACTCTTATCCAGAGCAGTCCCCCTGGAACAACTTGGGATTAAGGGTTTTGGTCAGGAACCCAATGGTGGTAGTGCAGGAGCTGGGATTCAAACCTGCGACCTCTTGGTCTCTTGTTTTCAGATTCAGATGTAATGACTCTAAATGAGGAAATGGGCCAGGCCATGCAAATACCTTTTCATAAACAATTCATTGATCATTGGCTGATGAGATGGAATTTGCAATGTTGTTTACATTCAGGTTTCTCTGAATTTGAATGCCTTAGTAACAACACAATATCAAGACACCACTGTTCTTCACAGGGTTCATAAAGAAGATGACTCTATTCATGTAAATGCTGGCTTGTCTCTTGCCTGCCTCATCATTAACCTCATAGAAATATTGCACGGTGCACCTTTCTGGTCAAAACAAATTATAGCTACACAAAGTTTCCAATCACATATGACATTTATTATTTGTGCTGAGGATCTAAAGTTTTACAAATGTTTTGTATTGTCCCAAGTAACTTTCTTCAGCTTCACAATGAATGAGACATTGATTGATTGATTGATTGATTCATTCATTCACTCATTCAACTTTTTATCCTGACTAGGGTCACAGGGCTGAAACGTTTAATTTGATTACTCACTCACCTGTGTACTTTTCCTCCATAGAAGGGTTTGGTGTGGAAGGTGACGGTAGCTGAGTAGCCACTCTTGGCACAGCAGATGGAGACTTTTCCCCCGAGCTCCACCCAAGGCACAGTGAGGATGGAGCGAGCGTAGGCGCAGGGCAGCGTGAACACATACTGCTCATCATGCTCCAGCAGGTGTAGCACCCCTGGCAAAAACACCAAATGCACTATTATTCTGCTACTCAACAGCTGGCTGATTCACACCACAAATCCTGACAAATTCTGACGAATGTAATGAGAAACAATGCACCACCCACAGTATTTTTGAGTGTTTCTTTGAGCATTTTGCTAAATCAAGGCATTCGCGTTTTTCCAACCAATGCAAATTATTTTGCTTACACAAATGCTGTCCTTATCATGCAGCCTAGTTTTAAAAACTGTCACTAAGATACATTTAGTTAGGAAAATATATCTGCATCAATTCTATTGCATTACTTTTATATATTTTAAGTAGCATTTACTTAATATACCTTGTTTCTGCTCCAGGGTTTTAATTACATTTTTTTTTTTTTGAGAGCCAAGCAGGGAAGTAGCCGAAATCATGAATGGGGAGTGGAAAAGCACAGACTGAGGAGATAAGGTTGCTGAGTTTTGAAGAGAGACAGAGGGGAGATTAGATGTATGTTTTGAGGGAGGGAATTCCAGAGTTTGGGGGCAGCAACATTAAATGATCTACCACCCATTGTAGCTAACCTGAAATTAGGAACTGTCAGTAAACTGGTACCAGAGGAGCGCAGTGAACGGGTGGGAGTGTATGAATGGAGTAACTCAGTGAGGTATTGATGGACAGATCCGTGAAGAGCTTTAAACGTGATTAGAAGCGGCTTGCACTGAATACGATATGACATGGGCAGCCAGTGAAGTTTGTGAAGAGTGGGAGCGGGGCAGCGGTGGTCTAGTGTTTAGGGACAAGGCCCCAGGATCAGAAGGTTGTTAGTTTGAATCCCAGACCAGTAGGTTGCCCTGAGGTACCCTTGAACAAGGTACCATCCCCATCACTGCTTCCTGGGCACTTAAGCTGTCCCCTGCTGCATGGTGTGTGTGGGTGAAAAGCAGAGGAAGCATTATGTTGTGGTGCACTGTGTGCTGTGCTGTGATTCACAATGAAAAATAGTCACTTTCACTTCATATTTTGACTTTTTGGAAACAGTGAGAATATGAACTGCAGTTCTTTATGTATTGGAGCCTGGTTAATGTTCTAGATGGGAGGCCAACAAATAAACCGTTACAGTGATGGAGATGGGAGCATGAATAAGTGTTTCTGTATCCTTCAAGGTAAGTGATGAGCAGAGACGTGAGATGTTTTGGAGTATTTTTGACAAGAGTGTTAATGTGAGAGTTGAATGATGGTGGGGGGTCAAATATATCACCTACATTTCAGACAGTGGGTGAGGGCATCACAAGAGCATTGTCAATGGGTAGATAGAAACGTGGCAGTTTCGAGATGAGAGCCTTGGAGCCAATTAACAAAAGTTCTATCATCCAGACACCTCACTCTTCTAACTAGTGAATTTAGCTGCACTCATTGCTGACAGGTGTTTAGTTTAGTGCACACACAGCTTATTTTATTTTCACAGAAAAACATTACCAGTACAAATAGGACTCTGAGGCATCCACACATGAACCCGGTGTCTAATGTGACCCAGAGCTGATCTAACAAAAGCTCTTATGGCCGAATGCAATCAAAGCATCACAGCAGTGTTCCAGCTAGTAAATTCCCACCCACTAGAGTCACTGCAGCAATGGGGGACTACCTGGATTTCAGAAGAAACATTTAGTCTAGCCCATTCTTGGTCTAAATTGCACTGACAAGGGCCACTGGAATCTCCTTTTAGTCTGGGTTTAAGCTCAATCAGAGTATAGGAATATGGTTATACAAAGCATCTCCCCTAAAATGTGTTTAAACTGCATCAGGCTGCTGCTCATGTCTTTGTGATAATAATATGAATGCGGACGTCAAGCGGACTGTAGGCAGCTGTGCATATCCATGTTGGCCTGGCCCTCTCCTTCGCTTACATAACAGACAGCTGTCTTGTGGCAGAATCTGCTTTGGGCATGGAGCCAGGTCTGACAGCAGCACATCTGTTTCCCCAGGACAGTAACACTGGAGGGGGGCAGGGGTGCTTTCACTGCCCCTTCCAGTGTTCCTGTCCTGGGGAAACACACCTCTCTGTTCCACAGGGTTCCAGCACCCTGGAGGCACTCTGGCACTGCCTTATGCAATTGGCTGATGTGGTCAGCATTATTGTTCTGCCACCTGTAAAGGGGACGTGAGCACTGGCTATATGTGTGTTTGTAGATAATGGCTTTGTTTATGGCCAATCTGTTGGGACAAGGGACATTTGCCAAAGCTCAGAGATGCCCAACACATCTCCTGATTATACCCATCTCTTAGAATAATCCAAGTAAGTGGCAAGTAAGTTATCCAAGTAAATTTTATATATTTAATAAAATATTATGATACATATATTATATCCTTATACAGTGTTGAGGTCTGCATTAGAAGTGTTGAATGTGTTTAAAGTAGAGTTGGGATTACATCAAGGATCAGTGCTGAAAGTCAGTGGAACTAAAAGAATACATATGAATGAAAGGGAGGACAGTGGAATGGATAGGATGTAGGGAGTAGAGGGGGTGAGTCGTGTGGGGTATGAATTATTCAGGGTAACAAGGAGTGCAAAAGAGAAGGTTTACAAGACGGTAATGAGACCAGGTATGTGGGATTTCAAAGACAGGAAGCTGGCACAGAAGTGGCAGAGTTTCTAAGATTTGTGATGGAAGATTTGGTTTGGAAGTGATGAGAATGGACAGGGTTCGGAAAAATCCAAAATCCAAAGTCTGTACTGAGGGAAATAATCACAAACTACTTATGGATAAAAGAATCATCCTAACAGAACTCACCTTTGTAACAACAAACATGTTTCATGTTTATATACTTTTGAAAAACTCAGCTGAAAAACTGGGTAGTCAGATACACAGGGCACTATGATCTTAGCATGAAAAGTAAATACCAGGAAATAAATATCTTCTCATATTCATATTTTGATCTCAATTCCAAACGTCTAATGTATAGATCTATAATATAAAGAAATATTTATTAAAAATATAAATGTATAATCAATGTTATACACTCGATATGACAACTCCCAATCCAGGGAGATCTCAGAATCAAAGACAGAATAAAAAAAACAAAAACAGAAGTACACAATTCACAATAATACAACTCTGCTATTTGTACTTTAGGCTTTGTGGATGGAATCATTATACAGCTTTCATGACTTAAATCCTCATAAATCCCATCAACTCTCTCTTCTGCTCATTAGCATAGCGTGCAGCACTCTAGGGGGATTAGGACGATCTGTCTTGTAAGTAATTAATGCTGTCCTAATTACAGCAACGTAGTAATTGGCTGAGGCTGGCATGCAGACACAGCTTCCTGCAACATCATCCACTTCACTGAGCACCTGTACGCCTGTCAGGGCTGGAAACATGACAGGAGGAGAGAAGAGGGACTTTGCCGCTGCTGCATCACTGTATGTTTGTGTGTGTGTTTATGTGTGTGTGTATCAATGGGTTGAGATAATCTCACTGCATGAGAGAACAGAAGGAAAGAAAGAAAGAAAAAAGCGCCGAGTGTGTAACAATGCAGACTGATACCGCGTACAGCTGTATTAGTCACATGCCCTGAAGAGAAACCCGTTCATTCAGTCAGTTGATCTGAAAACATGATGTTGTTTGGAGATGCTGCTAAAAGGATGAGAGAATTGAACACTTGAGAAAGTGCACCTCAAGGGTCAAGAGGATCCATTTTTAGAAACACTCCTATAGAATCACTACACAATGCAGAAACAGTGATATTCATAAATACACAGATCTGCTCCTCCGGGCTCTGATTATTAGACTAAAGATGTTCAAGGCACTCAGACTAACATACATAAAAAAACATCAGCAGCATGTGCTGACAATTTCATAAACACTTTTTACTGCAACTGACTATTGTGTTCTGTGGAATCAAATCCTACGTGTCCAATTACATTGAAGGAGTCCAGTGAAACAAGGCTCAGAGGTATTACTATTATACGGCTATTCCTTTTTTTTTTTACTTGTCTCTTAAAAAATGTTTGATCAAATAGCGATTCATCATCTGCCAGAAAAATGAATTTTCACTTCATTTTAGAAGTACTGTGGAAGAATGTGGGAATACCAGTATATTAAAAACCTGGGATTACAATTTTGTGAATAGGAGTATCTGAAATCTTGTGTAAGGAATAAAAAAAAAAACCTTGGTGATATCAGTAAAAATCTTACATAGATCTTAGATAGATAGATAGACAGACAGACATAGGCGAGCATCCTACCACTAAACCACCATCTATTAAAGTGAAACTAATTAATATACATTATATAATATATATACATTATATACATTCATATATTATATAATATATAATTATATAAGTCAAAATCTACAAATACATATTTCTCACATTTACAAAATAAAAAATCTATGATCAATATAGCCCCCCTACTTTTCAATAACAATTATAATCCTTCCATCATGGAGTCGGTCAGTTTCTTGATCTGAACTTTTTGTTCAGAAGCAACCACAGCCTCCCAGACACTGTTCAGAGAGGTGGACGGTTTCCAAGAGTGATGCATCCCTCTCAAAGACTTTTAATATGTTTTTGACTTTTCAGAGTCAGTTCTATCTCTTTTTTGGCCTGAGGAAAAGAAGCTGCCTAATAATTATGCGCAGCTTGATATAGGGTGTTAACATATTTAGGCCACGCCTTCCTTCATTACACAAATACACATCACCCGATCTGGTTAAATCCAATTAGCATTTAAGTTTTTATACAGCTCGGAGTTGGAATATATGCATGAAAATAATGATATGGTCAGACTTGAACTTAAACTTGGAAGTGCATGTGTATTAATTATTAGGAATAGCAGTAAATAAAATGTGGCTCACCCTCCCCAACCATTGACACTCCTACAGACATGCCCATGAACTTGCTCTTGGTCCAGACGTGCGTGTTCACACACATGCGCCGCTCCTTGCACTCGCAGTAGAAACCTGAGACGGGCGGGTGGTGTGAGACCTGCTCGGCCATGAACCACAGATGGCAGCAGTCCCCAGGTTTGGCTGAGGTAGGGGGCACAGGACAGGGTGAGCTGGTAGTCCTGAGGGGCCGCACTCTCTCTCTTGGGACGTCCCAGCTACAATGGAAGCTTTCCCCAAGAATAGGATTGTAGGGCTTTTTGGCCACAGCACCTTTGCGTCCTTCATGGAAAGCTGTCAGGTAATATTCCACAAATCGCACAATGCGTTCCTCCGGTGTAGCTCCAGTTGTGATGGCCAGAAACATGTCAGGATGGGCCATGAAGTTAGCGTACATCTCCAAAAGAGATCGCTTCTCTAAGATAAAAGTGGGTAGCACCACCTGAGAGATGGAAGAGAGGAAGAGACTTAATCAGCTACCACCCCAAAGATCAATTTTACTTATAAAGCAAAGATCCAGATGGGTGATCTGAAAAGGCCGTTAGATTTGAATTCAATTTCTAGAGTAATCTTTTATTATCCTACGAATTGGAAATTTGGGTGTTACAGGGCTCTTTATCAAGAAAGACAGAAAGAATATAGAAAGATATATGTAAAGAAAAATATAAAGAATGAGTAACATCCATATACAAGAGCTATACATCCATCCATCCATCCATCCATTTTCTGCCGCTTGTCCCAAACGGGGTCGCGGGGGAGTGCTGGTGTCCAACCCAGCGCACACAGGGCGAGGACGGGGGACACACCCTGGACAGGTCAAGAGCTATACATACATTTACATATTTACATGACTAGAGAAACATGTAGAAATAAAGAAATAAAGAATATAAAGACAGGAAAGATAAGGAGAGATGACCATATACACAGTAAATAGTAATAAATAAGTTATAAATAAATTCTAAATTATAAATAAACAAATTATAAATAAACAAATGTAATTGTAATAATAATGATTATTTATTTATATATATATATAATATAAATATAAAATCTATATATATATATAAAAATATAAAATCATTCTTAATGAATCTGCAATAATTCAGTGACAGTAACCAGGGGACCTGTTAATAGCAGCTAATAGCAGCATGGAGGCAGCGGTGGCCTAGTGGTTGGGGAGTTGCCCCCTGCATCGGAAGATTGTGGGTTCAATTCCCTCACCAGTAGGTTGCCCTGAGGTACCCTTGAGCAAGGTACCGTCCCTGTCACTGCTCCCTAGGTGCTTTCAATAGCTGCCCACTGCTGCACGGTGTTTGCATGGGTTAAATGCAGAGGTCCAATTTTGTGGTGATTCACTGTGTGCTGTGCTGTGACCTCGCAATGACGAGGGTTGTCACTTTCACTTTCACTAGTCACTTTCACTTCAGTCCGGTAAATTCTGCCACATCGCCCGCCCAGGATTCAAACACGCTTCTGTTAAACTTACTGTTTTATACAGGTCTGAGTTCAGAAATTCAGTTGTAATATTTATTTGTGTGTGTGTGTGTGTGAGAGAGAGAGAGAGACACTTCAAAGTGAAAGGAAGACTTTCTTTAACACCAAGGACAACCTCCACAAGGTCTGCATTTTTCATTTAATGAAACTTCCCCAGTTAGACAATGTCAACAATGGATACTTTGGGATTGTAAACAAAATTGCAATTTTTCAACTTGGATATCAATATAATATAAATGACGTTTTGTTTAGTCCTGTTGTAGACCATAGTTCGCTTGGTGCTAGGTTAAGCATTTCATGACAAGGCTTGACTACAGAGAGACAGATGATTCAACATCAACCTCTTGCCCTCACATACACGCACGCCAACTGCAGATCGAATCATGTGTGCTCCTCATTTTCCCACTGATCAATAAAGTCCCATCCGCCACTGAGATGTATTAATAATTGTGTGATTCTGTCAGTGATGTCTACTCTGGCCTGTACTAGATCAATGTCTAGTCCATTTCCCCCAGTGGGCTTAACACTCTCTAACACATTATTATCTTCACTCTTCTGAGCCCCTCAGATACCAACATCGATCCCGCTTTTAACCAAACCCAAACCCTAGAGGAAATACCCAGGCACAAATTCAGAGCTCCATCATCAGTACATTTTCAGCAGTGCAAAGCTGGGGAGACGTGCCTGTAATTGACCATGACAATGTCCTCAGTAAGTGTCTGAAAATTACAGAAACTGAAAGGCTAATGAAGCCTAATTAGGAAGATCATGATACTTCACATTACACTTGAATCTGTGCTGGTGAGATCTACACCAAAGGCCTGCAAAGGGACTCATAAGATTAGACGTCATGGCATTTTTGTCATATTATGTAATGGTGTGATCATATTAAGCAGTTATGCAACAGATTTTCATGATAATCTTCATAGATTATAAAGCGTTAAATTATATGAGATGATTTGGCAAAACCTGAACGCTATCTTAATGAGCCTTAATTCTGCAGGCTGCAGACGTAGCAAGCACAGATAGAAACGTATACATAAAAACAAGTATAAGTCAACACGCTCAATTAAAAATGGAAGTACGGAGCCAAAATCTACATCTGAGAGGAGGCTCAAGTAAAAGTAACAGTTTAAGGAAATAAATGAAAAGTTCCTTTGCTACTTTGTGTGATGCTGTGAAATGTCATGCAACCAGTGATTGGAGCTACAGGTCACAACAAATTAGAAAAGTTGCTGATCTTTAAGATTTGTTAAAATAATTTGAAAATCTAAATGCAATTGTGATAACTTGGCAATTGAGTAGAAATACATCATTTGAATTCAGTAAAGCCCCCAAATTTATACTGTATGAATTTACAAGTATGATTAAGTATTAAGAAATGATACATACTAAGTATTTCCCAGCAGTGGTTCCCATAAACTTTATGAACAGCCTACTTTAAACAATGCATTTACATCCAAATTTAGTATGTTATACAGGTGAGAAAAATCTGCGTGGATAACTGGGCACAGAAATCACCCAGCTTGGTTTAGTATCCATCACTAGTTTGAAAAGAAAAAAATCTTTTTTTTTGGTTCTACCTTTTTTTCCTTTTAAATCTTTGCTTATTTTTAATTTGGAAATTTCTTTTCGTTAAGTAAGAAAGGCAAATTACAAAATAACACAAATGGGAATATGAAGTAAAAAGGTCTCAAAAAGCCCAATCTTTTAGATCAAGAATTGCAAACTGGTCCTACTTTAAAACAGCAGGTTTATGAATATTCAGTAAAGAGATTTCTTTACAGCTAAACGTGTTAATCGGACCGTGTGTGTCATCACATGCACATTATGCATTATATTTGTTGTGAGTGTAAAGTGTTTGCACACGTACGCGTGTGAGATCCATGCCCAGTTTGAGTTGGGACAGCAGGTGGAGGATGACGCTTCTCTGATCATCCAGTACTCCCAGGTCCTCCTCCTCATTGTCCTCGGTGTCTGTGCTCTCCTCACTGGGGTCCACTGCATCTGGACTGGAGCACTTTAAACACACAAACCAGTTAGAAATTCATCAAGATATACATTTAGTTCTTTCATGACTTAGTGATAAAAATGACTGTAGGCATGATCACCCAAGCCTCTTAGTTGGAACCATATCATAGTCATACTGCATTCCCTATACAGGGGTATGACACACACATATATACACACACACACACACACACACTCTAGAATCTAGGTGAAGTGAAAGTGACTAATTGCCATCATGAAACAGTATAGCACACCGTAACCCACAACAAAATTCTTCCTCTGTATTTCACTTGTATTTCAAGTGCAACAGGGAGCAGCTATTTAAAGCGCCCAGGGAGCAGTGATAGGGCCGGTACCTTGCTCAAGGGGGACCTCACAGCAACCTACTGGTCTGGGATTCGATCCCATGACATCTGGGGCCTAGTCCCTAAACAGTAAATGGACCATCGCTGCCCATATGAAACATATATTAATGCTTTTGAGTAAAGCAATTTAAGGTTAGACTTATTCTCATTAATTTAATGAATTTTTTATTTTTATTTAAACGTACCTTGAACATTATTAATCAACAATCCCCAAATCTGTTTCAATGAATTTGTGGGCTCAAATATCTCATCAACAACTCTCAACAAAGGCCATGACATAGGATTTTAAAATGATTTCTTATTCATTTATTATTATAGGATGTGTTTTTTTGTGAGTATTATGTAATGTGCTCTGTTACCCAAAACCTGGATAACTAGGTCTGGATTTGCCTTTTTTTAAACACAAGCAGCACAGGATTGCCAGTGTGAATGACTCACAGTGCTGGTGTACTGAGAAAACACCATCAGAGACAAGACGCTTTCAGGCTTAATTACACTTTAATGATCTGTCACCTTAGGGGGCTTCTCACGCAAAGTCTATTACAGTGGATTTAACACTTCAACCTCCACATTTTTAAAAACTGAGAACACAGTAAGAAAACACACAGGGGGAAGGAATGGACACACTGAGTCACAATAGAGACAAAGTTATCTTTTTCTTTTAACCACTTCTAAGAAGCTGCTGAGAAAGTTACACAAACAGCAGAAGGAGATCCATGAACTCTAAGGAGTAGCAGTAGCGCACAGTGAATAAACCATGAGCAACCGTGACCTCTGGAAAAAGACATATTCCAAACCTGCCTGTGCAGCTCAAAACTCAAATGGCACAAATAGAAACTGTCCCAGATATGAAAGATACCAATCTTTTATCATACTTATCTATAATTCTGCCATTTCGATTCATATAAATGGTGTATCATGCTTCCCCCTGTTGGTCCAAGCAGGTTTTAGCTTGTAGTATTTTAAAATATGGCCATATATTCCTATTTGTCCAGCAAAGTGGTGAGGGAGTTGGCCGCAGGATTGGAAGATTGTGGGTTCGATTCCTTCACCAGTAGATTGCCCTGAGGTTCCCATGCTACCGTCCCCGTCACTGCTCCTCGGGCGCTTTCAATAGCTGCCCCTTGCTGAACATGTGTGTATGGGTGAAACGCAGAGGTTGAATTTCGTTCTGTTGTGCTGTGCTGCGTTAGTCACTTTTACTTTTTTCCACTTTCAATAGATTAAAAGAGGAAGATAAAAAGATTAAAAGAAGGAGACCAAGGGAGATAAAATAGAGATAAAGAAAAAAGTGGAAATCATTCGATCTCCTGCTCTATCTTAGATGGATTAGACATGTCTGAAGATGAATTGACAGCAGGGATTAGTTCCTCTTCTATTGTTCATTGCAGATGTGACTGAAGCCCTGACCCACACGGTCTCCTATTCGCTGATACAGTCCTGGTAAAGACAGCCTTATTTTAGACGTAAAGTACGATCCTGGGTGAATTTGAAATTGTGTATATCATCACACGGCTCTACATAAATACAAATGTGGATGTTTACAGCTGCAGATCACTTTTATTATGATTATGATGATCAATTCTGTCATAAGTCCTATCAGGACCCTTTCATCCTGCTTGTTACTTAAGCATTAGTGTCCCAGGACGAGTGGACTGTTCAGTCTTGAGGCTGCTAAAGCGGGACTGGGTTGGTTAATGGGGTTGGCCTCTGCTGCAGTCACTCATGCGAAAGCCCTACATTGTTCCTAATGCATAATGTAAAGCGGCCCACATGTGGCTGCCCCAAAGCCTTCTGGGAAGTGAATAAAAAGCCTTCTTTGCTGTTAGGGTTGCTCCTCAAACACTGATATTGTTGACAGATTAGTGAAGAACATCACATCACTCTCAGTGGACTATTTTTTT
Source organism: Hepsetus odoe (assembly GCA_017165825.1). Lineage (NCBI taxonomy): Eukaryota > Metazoa > Chordata > Actinopteri > Characiformes > Hepsetidae > Hepsetus > Hepsetus odoe. Next base: position 5,688,223 of record CM029379.1, read on the forward strand.
TGTTTTTTTTTCTTTCAGAAGCACATGAGCGACTCAGGAAGACCAGATGGCAACTGAAAGAGCCATATTATGACCCAGACGGGCACTTCGGCAGAATAGGATTCTGTGCATAAGCTTTAATCTGAAAGGTAACCAACTATATGTTCCTATATTCATTAAATCTGCTTAATCTCCACTCTGATGCTGATGTAGTGGAGGCTCAGTGAGGGGGATGGGACGTCCTGGCTCTGTGCTCTGAGCACCAGCAGCAGCATTTCGCCTGAATATTTCATAAAAGAAGAAGAGCCCGAACCAGTTCAGCGTGCTCCTTCATCACGTTGCCGCACGCTAACACGCCGTGCTTAAACTCAATCAGGCCACATCCGAGATCAGACCACAGGGGTCAGTCAAACATCCACAGCTTGTCATCCCACTGAGGCCGATCCATAAATATACAGAAACGTCTGTAAGATTACTTTTGTTTTTCAGTGGTGCTACAATGCTGTGAAAAATTATTTGATTTCTCTAATTTTTTTGTTTATTTCTAATTATTTATTCATCTTTGTTTATCTAAAATGTACTTTATGTTTTCTAAGGACTCTCTTTTGTATTATTTACTAAAGTTTTGGGAATCAGAAACAATTTAGAGTTATGAATAAATAAAAACAGAGAAAAGCATAAAGGGGCAAGACTTTCACAGCACTGTATGAGGATAATACAAGAAAAGTCTTTTTCTTTTTGCCTCACAGCTATGAAAAAAGACAACTGGAGCAGAGAACAATTTCATTTTGGGTCAAGGCAACACAAAAATTGTTCACATCACAACCTCACATACATTTTTATCCTAGTTCACCCAAAAGCAATGTATGAAGTCCAGAATCTCCCAATTTATTTAGTACTCTATCACATGAAACGCCCCACAGTTGGTACAGAGCTGAATTGATTTTTAGCCACAATAAGGTCAGACGCATTTAATGAGGTTGAGTGACAAATAACATATATATGTATGTTTTACATTTCAACTTTTTCAACATTTCCAACTTTTCATGGCTTCTGCACTATGCTTGTTTGGCTTAACTTCATTTACGGATCTAAGAAAAACAAAACAAAAACTCTATTCAATCTTCTTCTTAAAAAATGAAGAAATACTAAGCAGCAGCCAAATGAACCCAGTTCAGCCTTTTCAAAGTACCTTAAGAAACAATGTGCCACTGTGTCAGTGGAAACTCCTCCCATCCTTAAAACAACAACTCCAGCCAAACAGAAATCACAGAAACCAGAAACCTTTCTAACTTACATTCATGTTTGGGCCAGTTCAGAAATGTGCTCCAGGGAAGTCATCAGAGAAAAGGCAATATCCCAATAACAGCTCTTCTGGAGGTCTCTTTCTTTTCTACAGCCTCTGTGGTTCCGTCTCTCTCTAACTCTGTCACTCTTATCTCTCTTTTCTCCAGCTGTCCCAGAGCCAGGAAAGTGCTGCCCCCTCCTACTTTGCCCACCCATACACTCACGCTCTCACACACGCTCACACTCACGCTGACATTACTTCTGCTGCCTGGACTTGCCACAGGCTGCTTTGCTCCAAATCCAGCTGGACTTCCTAGTCTCTGTTATGCTGTTTTAGCAAAGCCTAAGAGAGTTGGGCACAGCAAGTCAGCAAGAGTAAGTGCAAGCAAGTGAGTGACAGCAAGAGAGAGAGAGAGAGAGAGAGAGAGAGAGAGAGCGAGAGAGAGAGAGAGAGAGAGAGAGAGAGAGAGAGAGAGAGATCATTGCTGCCTACTGCTAGAAGATTAAAAGCAATGTTCTCAATCCCTTTCTTAAAGCCACTCCCATCACTCCCACTCGACATTTCATAATATTTGCCCACCTGTCAGGCTGATTTCCACAGTTTAAAGAATTTTTCTTACTACTGGTTTTCCTCGATCTGTACATCAAGCAAAGGCACCATGTATAAGCCATGTTTTTTGTCTTTTTGGAGGGATGGGTTAATTATGCTGTTATGCAATTCATCAGGCACTCTACCTTGATGAGTGATGACTTTGACTGTTTTATTCTGTTTAAAAACAATTTGTATAGATTTCCAGCATAACGGGGTGTGTGTGTGTGTGTGTGGGTGTATGTGTGTGTGTGGGAGTGAAAGAGTATGTGTTCATGTGAGTATCATGTGTTTGGATACTGTGTGTAATCTGTGAGCTGTCCTGTTTCTCGTGACTTGCTCTGATTCTGGTCTGAACTGCTGCAGGGTCTCCAGCACATGACTGCTCTCTACTTAAAAACATCTAAACACTGTCGGTGAGGTGGGGGCGGGGGGGTTAGATAGCAAGAAGAGAGAGAGAGAGAGTGAGAGATAGACAGAGGTTCATGTGTCCTGGATAATGTGGCCCAGCCTCCCAATTTAAGGACTTAAAGATCTGTTACACCTTGATACAACCTCACACTTTAAGAAGATCTGGATCTAATGCATGATGGTTCAGAGCTATTTGGATAAGGCCCTGCCTGATCTGCCCAGCCTGATCTGCCCAGTATGGCAGGTGGTTTAAAGGCTGAGGATTGGTGTATCTCCCTGTTTATTGTTTGTCTGTTTTTTGTTTTTCCTTAGCCCATCACCCGTACCTCTTGAACACATAGCAGCTAAATGTTACATTACAAGTGGAGAATAATTAGGTCTGTTCAATCTAACCCCTGACCCTACCGTTATGATAATGAGGGAGTAAACGAGTGAGTGTTTAATTGGATCTGCAGCACAGTGTGAAACACAAAATAAAAACCAGTTCTGCTCCTAATAATATCTTTTGGATGCAACTCTACTGGATCTTACTTGTTTGTTTCAACTTATCAGATGTCAGAAAATACAATGTAATAGTGTAAAAGTCCTGAAGAATCAAGATACATTTTTAGCCATAACCCCTAGGATGTAATGTCTGAAAGGTTAAATAAAGCATACGACTGCAGTTGCTTTGTCTTCTCCAACTAAAGCTCAAAAAGCAAAGAAGCATGATGTGCATTATTTACTTATTATTATGATCATTATGATGTAGCTGAGAGCAGTGTGAACACCTATACACTTAAACCACCAACACACATTCATTTCGGCAGTGGTTTCAGTGGCAGATGCTTTCAGTGTATAAAAGTGTGTCGTGGGCGGGGAACTTTAGCAGGGTGGCCTATATAGTGTGGGCATTGCACACTCTTAGAGTGTCTCATCAACACACATTAATGCACTTATACATAGTGTCCTCTCTGGTGCTGAAGGACAAAAGGCAACTCACACATATCCCAAGCCACCGGCAACGGTTGTGTAAACTTTCCAAACACATGAAGAGCAAGGCCAGCAGAGATGAGAAAAGGAAAGAATAAAGAAAGAGGAATGATGAAGGATGAACAGCAGCTCCTCTGGGAGCGATGGTAGTTCTGTTCAAAGTCTCGCGTCATGCTGCAAGCTGCGATGTATGCCTTTCGGTGCATGGGTGCGTATACATTTTCTCATGCACGCAAAGATCAGTGAACGATTCTGCACCTGACCTGTTGTCACAGCTGAGTCCCTGGGCAGGCAGCAGCAGAAGAGGAGGTGGAGCTGCGTTTAAAAACTCTCCACCACTATGAATAAATGATCAGCTGCGCTCTCCAGAGAGGTGCTTAACGAGAGCGCTTACGCAATGTGGACAGTCCACACACTCGCAGTGTCAATGACTATTCCTACTCACACCCTCCACTCAGTTTGAGCCACTTCCATGAGTTTGATGACACTCTCCTGCATTACATCATTATTATTCTCTCATGCTGCTCACAATAGGCTGACTGGTCCAAATTCCAGTCAAAGTGAAGATTTTCATTCAAAATCAGGCTTTAAGGACCCCATTCTTTTGGTTTTCTTGTGTTTTATATGATTTGTATCAAATGTGTAAATCAGTATACCAAAACAGTATAACAGATGAGGAGGCTTAGAGGCACATTAGCTGTAAGAACTGCCCATTATATCCCACCCCTTGAAAGCTGCCATTGTAATGAGATAATAATTTTCGTTCCCGTCAAAGTTTTCTATCAGTTATTTAAGAAAGTGAAAGTTTCATTTATTCTAGACACATGAAATTTAAGCTAAATTATGTTCATAATTTCAAATTTAAGGAAATCATCATTCAAACATAATGGATACCATGAATCTCTTAGTCTAGTTTCAATACAGGCAACCAGAATCTTGGGAAAGACGGCTGACTTGTCCAGATGATGTTCATCAGCATCCTCCATAAAGAGGACAAGCCACAGGAGGTAATTGCAGAAAAGGAGGACTATTTGCAGAGTGATGAATCAAAGCAAATTTTTTCTCATGCTTCTTTTGCATTTAACCCACACACACAGAGGAGCAGTGGGCAGTCATATTCGTTGGGACGGTACCTTGCTAAAATAGTACCTCAGGGCAACCTAGTGATCTAGGACTGGAACACGCAACCTTCTGATCATTGAAGATCATTCTGATCAGTAGTCCCTAATCACTGGGCCACTGCGACCTGCAGCCATGGGAAGATTGTCAGTTAAAGCTGATTCAGGAACTTGGGAGAGCTTCACAATGATTGAGCTAAAGCTGGTTTCAGTGCATCAAGAACCACCACTCACAGTGATCTTCATGAAAAAAGGCTCCCACAGTGGCACTGGTGATATGAAGCCACTCCTGAACAACAGACAACATCAGAAGCATCTCTGACAACCAGAAACAACTGGTTTAAGGGGAAAATAACTGGAAAACTGATCAGTGGTCCAAAGTCCTCTTTTCAGATCAAAGTAAATTTTGCATTTCATTTGGAAATGGAGCTCCTAGAGTTGAGATCCTACAGAAAGTTGAAGAGTTGAAGAGGCACAGAATCCAAGTCCAGGAGGATGTTTCTCCATTCTGTGATGATTTGGAGCTCCATGTCATCTGCTGGTGTTGGTCCACTGTGTTTATCATGCCCAAAGTCAATGCAGTGTCTATCGAAAGATTTTAGAGCACTTAATTTTCCAGTCTGCTGACAGGATTTACGGAGATGCCGATTTCCTTTTCCAGCAGGACCTAGCACCTGCCCACAGTGCAAAAACTACTACCAAATGGTTTGCTGACCATGATATTATTGTGCTTAGTTGGCTAGCACTCTCGGCTGATGCAAGAAAAAAAAAACTTCATGGATGGCAAGTGGCCTTTAGTAGGATAATTCACACTGCTGCAGAACTGTGCAAAAGTTTTAGGCAGGTGTGGAAAAAATGCTGTAAACGAAGAACGCTTTCAGAAATGGAAGTGTTAATCATTTATTTTCATCAATCAGCAAAATGCAGTGAATGAACAAAAGAGAAATCTAAATCAAATCAATATTTGGTGTGACCACCCTTTGCCTTCAAAACAGCATCAATTCTTCTAGGTACACTTGCGCACAGTTTCTGAAGGAACTCGGCTGGTAGATCGTTCCAAACATCTTGGAGAACGAACCACAGATCTTCTGTGGATGTAGCTTCCTCACATCCTTCTGTCTCTTCATGTAATCCAGACACACTGGATGATGTTGAAATCAGGGCTCTGTGGGGCCAGAAGAACTGATGCTGGTTTGAAGGCAAAAGGTAGTAACACCAAATATTGATCCGATTTAGATTTTTCTTTTGTTCGCTCACTTTGCGTTTTGTAAATTGATCAAAATAAACAATCATTATTTATATTTCTGAAAGCGTTCTTTGTTTACAGCATTATTTCCACACCTGCCTAAAACTTTTGCCCAGTACTGTATATTGCCAAAACATTTTTCAGGAATAGTTTGAAGAACAGGACCAAGTTTAAGGTGTGGATTTCTCCAAATCTCAGTCCGATCAACCATCTACAGGATTTGCTGGACAAATAAATGCAGAACCTTTTTTTGGAACAATGTTCTCAATAATATTTCAGCTTGATGTGTTCGTAGAAAAAAATCTGACCAAATGATTCCACAGTGATGTCCGTATGAGGGTGCATTGTGATATGGGGCTTCTTCTCTCCAAGAACTGAAGAAATCTGAAGAAAAAATGAATGAAGCAATGTACCAGGAGATATTAGAACTGAATTTTAGCTCATCTTACCGGAGAAGCCCCCACTAGTGGGTTTGCATCTGAGTGCTAATACTGATAATTTATGTCTTGACGCTTTTGTCATTTACTGAAAACACCTGTCTTGCTTCTGAAAAATGACTATTATGATCAGAATTTGAAGTATTCAAAGTCCTAAGATACGTCTCAACATTTTTCCCTCACTGTATGTAAATAGTTGTACAGAAACAGGCTTCCTGACACCACAAAAAACGTTTGAAGTGTGTGGCCTGGGTTATTAACTGGCATTCAGAAATGTTGATAGAATTTACACCCTACATCAAAAACCATGTTTTCTGTGATTCTTTCATTTGGCCAACTAAGGAAACCTCTTTTGTGAAATAAACTCCTTGAAACAATGTGCCATTTTGTTACTTTTCATAAGAACCCGATAGATGTGCAGATGAAATAATGTCTTCCCATTGACACACAGCGCGGTCTCTTTTGTCGCGCAAGAGGGAAGTGTGTGGGTTTGACAGGCCTTTTATTCAAAACACTCCACTGTGTTTGTCACCTCTCTGCTGTTGCTTTGCTGACTGCAGTTTCCCTGATCGATCTGGGGAAACAGGCTGTCATATCATGCATGGTGAACAGGCACAGAGCTGTGGTCCAGAGGCCTGTAGAGCCTCTAGAGGTGCAGGAGGAAGCAGTGCTCAATACAGGACAGTGCCTGCGACTTACGACCTCGGATCAGGTAATGTATTACAACTCAGTCTGTGAACTGCTGGACGTTAGAGCTGCAATAAAGTGGATTAGTTATTGATGATGACGATCATGGTCATCCTCACATACTGCGGTACACTTCAGGAAGGCAACATCAGCAGAAAATACGGTAATGAGGTATCCTGTGCATTCTGAATTAAGAAAGGAACAAACTGAGAGTTTTCATGAACATTTGATCTAAAAGAATGTGTATAATAAAAAGTAATAATAAAAGAAAAAGAAAAAGTGGTGATCTGTGTGTACTAACACAATTCTATTCTCTTATTCTTATCCACTCCTGAATTATCAGAAATAACACCTAGATGCAACTAAAGCCCCTAACAACTCTCTAACACCCTCTTCTGGTCAGTAGATGAAAGTGAAAAAGTGAAAGTGACATTACAAACTCTAGAATAATGATTTCTGCTTCTTATTGGGCAACATAAGCATTAAAGCAGAAACAGTGTGCTCCATCATAAAGAGTCTGGGATACACACACGCCTGCACACACTCATATTTCACATTCTCATGCTGGCATGATGCCATCAGTGATAAAAGAAAAGGTCTCCCTAACACGCTTTAGATTTATGTTGCCTCTGACTTTGCTGCTGTTTTACACCATGCTTTACTAGTTTCCCACTCAATGACGAGAAATCACCAGAACAGCTGCTGCACGAAGCAGCTCCCTAATTGCTTCCATTATTCTGCAGATTCTTTCAAATTTAGCACCAATAATTCTGGATTTGTGCTGCTTCCCTGCTCAGCTGCTCAGCTGACTCGTGAGTCGTACACTGTTCCATGTTCAATGGGACTGCACAGCATGTATTTGTTCTTATTGACCTACACAACATAGATACTGCCGAAGATAACAAAATGCAAAATGTTACCTCTCATTATTTTATTATGTCCAGCTGCCAACAATGATCTACATGCACCTTCAAGCAACTTTATTAGCTTTATCTACACTCATTGATCATTTTCTCAGCTCCACTTTCACAAGGACACTCTGGAGTTCACAACTACAGGCTGTAGTTCATCTCCATTCTTTTTGAGTCCCCTTATGTATCTTGTTCATCTACGGTGATGGTCCTCAAACGACAATCATTGGGCAGATAACAGGGGTGGTGAATCATCTGAGCACAACAGTGAAATGGCAGCAGAACATTAGTGTTTGTGTCTTGCCCAGAGTGTATCAGTGCTGCAAATGTTTTTGACACATTTTGACACAATGTCATCACTGATCTGAGAAAAGTTCACACAACAAAAATATTCATCCAACAGTGTCCTGTGACCAGAAAATGACCGCTGTTGAATGAATAGAGGACGACCAATGCAAACTGTGCAACACGGGATGAGACATGATCAATTACATCTGCAAAGTGGATCAATAAGTTAGACGTATCTATTAGAGTGGACAGTTAAGTACTCATACATACATACGCGCACACACACACACACATACACACACACTCCTACTGCCTGGTGTTATGCTCTGAAACAGGAATACCGCCCGTTTTCCAATGAAAAGACAGCTTTGTGAGCTGATCTTGCTTGTTATTTATGGCATCTTTTGCATTTATCACTTTAGACAAACAAAAGAAAATAAGCCTCAGCTGCAGATGGAAAGCAATGTCATGTTGCACTAAATTCAGCCATGACACATAATTATACACAATATTCCTCTTTAAGTCTGATTCTTTATTTTATATTTATTCTATTCTTTGCAATACTGGCAATACTGGCTAGATGCCATAAACCAGCGTTTAAGCACCAGATGATGCAAATCGAGAGCATTCATTTCTGGGGACCTGTGTGATTTCTGTGTTCTGACCAATGGAAATGAACCGTGTACAGTATGGTTACATTCCAATGGACTTCAAGTGTGAAAGCATCCTTAGTCTTTTGATACATCATGCAAAACTGTATCATCAGTGTTTATAATGGCAGGAAGTTTTTATAGTCTTCTGGTGTTTGTGTCAAAACCAAACAGAGGATTTGAAACTTTAAGTAAGGTGTGTGTCACTTCACATTCCGACGAACTGCTCCAGGCCTCTAGGGGCTGGAGCCAGGCTGAGCTTCATGCAGGATGGCCTGGATTGATGGGACTCATTTCAGTGGCTATAAGTGCTTTGGCCCATCAGCATATTTCACTGTCTGTGTAGGCAGAAAGCCAGACACAGTCTTTTGCACTACCTCAAGTCCTGCATCACTCAGCCGTAGGCTGCAACATTCAGCCAGTGATATTTACAGAGTTTCTTTCACACACATACTGCTCTGATAAAAGCACATTTCCAAACGTAGACATAACAGGGCCTCAAAGCACACACGTTAAAGTGCTACCAAGCCTTTTAATGCTTCTGCACTGATGGCATACTGCTAATGCTATCCTTTATGTAAAAAGAATGCTGGATTTCATTCAAAAGATTAACAGTAACAAAATGATGCTGAAAGGAGAGGAACAGTGTTCAGATAATTGGTTTTAGCTTTAGTTCTCCATCTTCTTCAAGTTTATTCACCATTACAGGGAGCTTTTAATGGCACACATAATGCAAAATCAGCTACACGCTTTCAGACACATACGTGACAACATGCACACCACACAGCACCAGTAATTGTGGCATGGCTCCAGAGGCAGGGAGGCAGATGAAACAGAGGCGGGGGAAGAGGGAAGGTTTTTGGAGGAAGCAGACTGACTCATGCCCCGCAGAGATGGTGGTAGGGTTCCTTAGTCACCTGCCAGAGAAGCTAAAAGTAGAGCACGTCCAATTAGAGCCCGTCTCAAGCAAGTTTGAAAGGAGCACGCAGAATGGCAATGCCGAGGCTTCTGGGAACTCTTCAGAGAGCGCCATTACAGACAGCTTTCTCTTTTTAGGTCCAGCCACTGGAACCTGTGGCAGATTTTGCCAACCTGTCTTCCAAATCTTCTGTCTGGGTATGTGTGTGTGTGTGTGTGTTTTATTTGTCACATATTTTCAGTGCAATAAAAAAGAATACTAGTGAAAAAAACAGGTGTAACCTACCTTATTAGGTAAAATAAAAAATATATATGTTTCAATTCTTAACAGGGTTAAACCTATTTCACATGGGTAATGACACTGCAGTTATAAAACATGTACACCTGTACCTCAGAAGCTTTGAGCAGTTCTGGGCTCCTTTGTGCTGGAGCGGGTGGTTTGTTGCTGGTCGAGGTGGACAGGCCTGTCACTCCTCCGTTCTTGACCGGCTCCTCTGTGGCAGGCTTGAGCCCCGACCAGCTAGAAACATTCTCTACATGGACACAAACACATACATAGATATATAAAATGCATTTAGAGCTTGACAGAAATACAACTACTAAAGTATAAAAAGGCAAAATGATGCATTAGGTTTGATGCATCTAGGTGGTGATGTAACAGCACTAATTAGAACTGGAATGTGATAATGCATTATAGACCTAATATTAAATTACTCAAGATATTTTCAAAAATCCCAAAAAATTCTCTCTTAAATCTGGTGTCACTTCTGCCCTAACAGACAGAAGTTTGCACCCTTACATTTTATAATCAGTGCATCATTGTTAAAACTTCCAGAAGAGATAAACGGTTTAATTTCTGTGATCATTTACTTTTAATTTCAGTCTCGCATACAAAGTGTGTGACACTCCATTATCACATTATCAAACAATTAAAAAGCAATTGAATGGTTGTCACACCAAAGCAGAATAGTTTCCAGATGTCTGTCTGGACTCATCACACTCACTTGGGGGAAAAAACACACACACACACACATCACATATTCAGCAACAGTAAGGGTTGTTTCACCTGTGTTTCCCTGTGTATGCGTGGTTATGTTGCGGGCCGCCTGACTGACGTTGTGCTGCAGAATGCTCAGGCACTCTCCCAGGCAGCTTAGTGTAGCTGCAGATGTGGCTTTGAGCAGCAGCAGGTCAGGATCCAGTGAGGAGAGTGGTCCACGACTGGGCAGGGACTCGATAGAGTTCAGCAGGTTCTTCTGCTGGTCCTCTGCCTGCGACATGACCTGTGAAGAGCATCCAAGCAAGAAGAAGACTTAGGAACTTCCTCTGTGACAGTCTTTAAAAGGTCATTCACATAAGGACTTTGCTGCAGGGGTATGTCTATGGGATCATACTTTTCCACATGTAATTTACATACAGGTGCAAAATAATTTTAATCACTTAGGTAGTTGTAGGACAGTAGACGACCTAAAAGTTCCACACTTTTACAGGAAATGCCAAACAGAGAGAGCAGTAAACTTTATCCAAAGGCTTCCCTCTTATAATACAGTGCATGGACTCGCTACATGACAAATTCAAAGGCCGAAACTCATGTTCTCCAAACTACAAAAGCATTAAGATATTGTGCTCCTACGCAGTGGTTTCTAGTGCTTGTATAATTATGTAAATTCTACTTGAGCTCTGAGAACACTTAATATTAATTGCCATAATGGTTTCTCTATATTGCAAGAGGAGTGCAGCTCATTAATCCAATCTGGAGAGCTTGTATTACAAGGCTTGTCTCTTTAAAATGATGCGGAACATACTGAGACAGATATAATCCCCTTGAGCAAAATGAATTTCCGGGATTAATTTATCCCTGTATTCCCACAATAACAAGGGTTCGCCCCGACCTGTGGAGAGCCTTTTAAACTCATGAGTCATGTGCAGGATGAAGAGCAATGGGGGTATACTGAAAACTACAGTGCATATGTGGTTAATATGTAGATCCTCTGAGCAGGGGTGGGGAGGGCTCTAGGAGAAGAGCCAAGCATAGGCGTGGGTGGTGCGAGTTTGGCAGGAGCTGGCTTGGTTCAGTTGTCATCTATTTTACAGTCTGTCAGAGGCCGGGTAATGATCTCAGAGGGTTTGATGTGCCGTGGATGTAGAACCGCTCTAATGAAAAAGGGATAGACAGCCGAAGGAGACTGGGGGGAGGGAAGTGACTCATTACTTTAGGCCAGCTCAAGGAGAAACAAGCGTTCACACACTTTCTGTGTCCGTCTCTCCCCACCACTTTCTCTTGTCCTTCTCTCTTTTTTTGTGTTGCAACACAGTTGCAGCACAAGTCACAAGTGAACTTTCACTAAAGCCAGCATTTATTTCAGTGAAGGACAAACACTCGACTCTAGTTCCTCTGAACATCACTGAAGCTCTGATACACTCATTAAATCTTAATAGCAGCATCGAATAGTCCCAGAGTGCCTTTTAAAGCTTTCACCATTGTGGGCAATAGGCTGAATTAATCAAAATTTAGCACAAATGAACAAAATTCTAGTAATAATATTAAGCATCTCCATTGAACCTTTTCTGATTTACTGAAAAAATATCACGACATACTGTTTATTATGAATATTTGCTGAATTATTTAGGGACTTTTTTATTATTCTCATATTGCCCACCTCTACCATGTAACATCTTAAAACGTAGGTTGCAGCATAAACATCTGTTCTGTGGAGCACAAATTCTAGCTTTAATTTATAATTCATGCAAACATGGAGGTGATGCTCTTTTTCTGTCCTGCAGGAAAACTGCTGAGATTCCTGTCACAGCTCAGCAAACTTGAAGCAATAAGGAGAGATTCTGCTGTGCTCGGTGCTGCCTTGATTCTCATAACTCAACCCTCATGAAAAATAAATACGTTCTATTAATCTCCCTCTTTGCCTGTGTGATCCATTTATTTTGTACAAAGGCAGCAGTAGGTTGTGTGTTTATTCATGTTGCACATTTCACTACATTCCTACAAAAGTACAGATTAACATAAAGAATCTTGGAAGGTCTGGGACTAGAAAAATGTGAATTAAAAAGAACCACACAGTATGTTTTGAGCACCAAAAGTGGTTCTTCTAATAGTTTATCCCAGTTCAGGCCCTTTCCCTGTACAGGACCCTTCCCCCCCATTAACACACTCACTTCATCCCAGTACGGGGGAGCTAATGAGTTGATTGTTGGGATCAATTAAGGTGGGAGGCCTCCAAGACCAGGGTGGGGAAACTGTTCATTGGTTTTACTCCATATTGGTACCTAACTGAGGAGTTTAAGTCTATGAGTTGCATGTACCCTCAGTTCTGCTTTATCAGCTCCATGTGCCGAGTATTGCACTACAGTCTCTTTTATTACAAGCCACTTGCTCCTACTCCTTTACATCCTTTCCCTCAGTTCCCTTTCCTTTCTCTCTATTGTAGAGGTACAATCCATGGCAGTGTCTGTAAAAGATAAGAGTCACCTTATCACCTTATGCTCACTGTTAGGCATGACGGTGCATCCATTTCGCTTTGTGGTTGTGCGACAGCCAGTGACACATGGACTGTTGTGAGCACAGACAGGAAAAAGAAATCACTCCCATATTGACAAATCCTGAAAGCATACAGTCCTCAATCACTGGAGAAACTGAAGCTGAAGCTGAAGATAGGTAATTTTGACAACTGAAATTCTAACGAAATGAGCCATCAGTTATTTCAAGAAATTAAAAAAAAAATTCAGTTTTTAAATTGGCCATTACCAGCCCTACACTTTATTATTAGCAAATGTGTTATGACCATTTCTGAAGTATAAGCATTCTTAAGGGAAATGTGTGTGTGTATGTGTGTGGGTGGGTGTGTGTGTGTGGAAGGGTCCCAAATAAAGAAGAAAATAACTATCATTTGGCTAAAAGACACATTTATAGGCTGAGATTTCAGGGTTTTACTAAGCACTGAGTGAAAATGTTCCAAAGCTTGTGTAAACCATATATTTTGGTTTTGTTTCTATGCCTTTAATACTACAGAAATATTTCCCATTTAAGTCTGTTATATGCAGATTATTTTCCTTTTTCACCAAAAAAAAAAAATGTATCAAATTTTGCACACAACAATATCACAGAATGCTAAATTTTGGGTGGAAATAACCGCAGGTCTACCCTCCAGTCCCCATTCATTTCTGCTTCTGAAATCGAGCAATGGGATAAAAGCAGCTGCTGATTGTGTGAAGTCTCAAGGAAGAGGCAGACAGATTACGGCTATCTCCAGAGGCCAGGAGACGAGCAGTCACTCTCCTTTTCACAGGTAGACAAACTTTCACTTTAGCCAGCCAGTTTAACTGACAGCTGACAGACCCTGCGCTGTGAGGTACTGCAGAAAACCTCTTATCACTCTCCTTGCATGCTGAAGTTCAAATGAGGTGCATAAATTGCAGTCCATAAGAAATCTGGGCAGTAATGCAAATTTAGTTGTTTTGGCCTTGAGCGCTAATCATAGGACTTGAAATGAAACAATGACTATGGAGTTAATGCATGGAAGGTATTTCAGGTGAACCATGCAGTAATCACAGCCATTTTTGTCCATTCATTTACATACAGCTGGAACACTGGCTGCTGAGTTCTTAATTTTTTGGTCAGACGTGTGCCACGTTCCCTCACAACACAGCGACAATGGCTAAAGTTAATGAAAATTAAGAAAGTGGCAGTAAAACAGTCAATCATGAGAAATAATTTATATGGTTTATATCTATAAATGAATCACAGACGCTGTAAAAATGTTAAATTCAAGAATCAGAGGTGGCTAAAGCACATACTGGTTAAATACTAAAGTAAAAAAAACAACTCTGGTAGTGATTTAACTCCTTTTCTTGAGTAAATGTAAAATGTAGAGGGTTTGAAATTTTAAACAGTTTAAAATTACAACGCAGATGTGCAAAAAGAACTGAAGTTCATGTCATATTATAGAATTCAGAGACTATTAAGACTTTAATTCCGTATAAACAATCTACTGAAAATAAGGAATATTGCCTTCACTGCATCACTTTCATCGCTACTAGTTCTCTTTCCTTAAACATCATACATAAGACAACTTGTTTCTTTTTTATTTCCTATCTCTGATAAGAATAGATGGTAGAGGTTAGAATTAGCACACACCCTGGCAGATCCCTGCACTTGTACACACACACACACACACACACACACACACACACACACACACACACACTCCAAGAGTAGGATTCAAGGACCGCAGACATGCATCTCAAGGGGTTAAGTGTCTCATCCAAGGGCACTTCAGCAATGCAGGAGTGGGAAGAAGAAGGAACCTGCAAGCATTTGGTTGCAAGCTCCTTCTCTTTCCATTAGGCCACAACTGCCCCATGATCATAATCACTGTAATGGATACGTGATGAAGAACATTAATGACGAAAAAAAACTGTTGACCGCTATCCAGAATGTATATTACTGTGATGGCCCACAACATACAAACCAAGTAATAGCAAGGACAGAAAGGCCAGGTCATACTATATATTATATAAACAGCTCTGGGACACAGCCATGGACAGATGGCATCAACATGGGAAAAAAAAGAACTGGTCATGATCCACTGCGATGGACTGGCAACCTGTTCACGGTATTTCCCCACCTTTCGCCCTGCGAGAGCCGGGATAGGCTCCAGCACTGCCCACGACCCTACTCAGGAAAAGCAGCTAAGAAAATCAGTGAGTGAGTGAGTGAGTGAGCGAGCAAGCGAGTGCTCATGATCCAAATCAAGGCTGCCCAAATCCAGTCCTGGAGGGCCGTTGTCCATCATAGTCTGACAGTTTCCCTGCTCAGATACACCTGATTCAGCCTGTGAGGTGTCTGGTTTAGTGAACGTATTTAAAGAGAAGAGCTACCAAATTTTGCTGGACACCAGCACTCCAGAACAGAATAGAGGACCCCTGGTCAGATGCACACCTTTCAGGCAATGATGAATGGCAGCCCGTAGAAGTGGGTCATTACTGCTGATGTGACTAATAGAAGAGGCCATCTGAACTGTATGCAAGGCACTTTACTTTTCTTTCCTCCATTGTAGTGATCCTAAACATGTTACTGAAACTTCACTATTTCTGGAAAACTATAGAACTTTTTTGACTTGCAGTCACCCAGCCTAAACAACAGGCATCCATCTAACTTACTCAAGACAAGACTGAAGTACAAAAAGGCCAGCAGGATGTGATAATGGCTGCAGAGAAGCCCTGAAACAAAAGCACCAACAAAGAGAAAACATGTGTCTAGCAATGTCTAGAGATCCGTGATTTCATGCAGTTGCAAAGTAAGATTAGATATTAAACAGATTACACTTTCTGTTAAGACCCAGAAGGCGTCATTCGTCCAGTTACCTTTGGAAAGAAGATATGAATACAGCAATGACTGTAGGGTGTAAACAATACTGATGCATCTTAGTACAGAGATCTGCACAGTGCAGAGCCACAGGCACAAAACTGTCACTGTCCATTTACTTATGGGGTGTGAGTATTTTTGGTTACAGCTTTGAATGTTCGGCTGATTAACAGCTTAAATAGAATAGAAAAGGAATCTACATGATGTTAAATTGAACTCATTTCAGGCTCACTTCCACGTATCAGATGCCATATTTGAATTCAGTTACACTTTGCTACTAGAATGAAATTACCATGAGGAGTGTCTGCCCAGAGAAAATGTCAAACGGTGAATAAAAAGGTGTAATTCTGCTTTATTCAGTTGCAATGACTGAAACATGTTAGATCAATATAATAAAGGCTTCTATTCGAATAATCCAGCCTAATGAATTATTTAACTCAACACATGAAGGAGAGGTTAGGAAACGCTGCTGAATCGTTCCTCCTGTGGTGTTTGACACACAGTAAAAAAAGCTCTTTTGCAGTTCAGCTGGTTTAAAATCCTTTTCTCTCTGGCTTCTCAGAGCTGCCTAGGAAAGTGAAAGTGTTCTTTGACTTGCTGACACGATAATGTCTGAGGATCCAGGAAGCCACTGCATTTCAGGACATTTTGTGAGACTTATGGCTTTATTTAGGGAAAATGGGGCAGCGGTGACCTAGTGGTTAGGGAGTTGGCCTGGATTGGAAGATTGTGGGTTCGATTCCCTCACCAGTAGGCCGGAGGTACCCTTGAGCAAGGTACCATCCCTGTCACTGCTCCCGGGTGCTTTCAATAGCTGCCCCCTGCTGCACGGGTGTGCATGGGTGAAACGCAGAGGTTGAATTTCGTTGTGTTGTGCTGTGCTGCGTTTCACAATGACGAGGGTAGTCACTTTCAAATTATTATTAAAAAATGTCCTTTTTTTGTTTTTATTATGGAGCATCCTTTTCTTGAAATGCTTGGGTTGGAAATTGCTGTTTGAATGAAAAAGTTTTGACTCCCATCTGAATTATCTCGAAGGTGTATAGATGAAAAAGTAATGCTCAAGTTAATACTGACATATAAAAGATTCATTGAACACCAAGATAACCAAAAGTAATTGTCCAAAGGAATATATTAAATAAAGTGTTATTTAAAAAGCATGTATGAGCCTAATTTTGGTATGTTATAGTTTAGTATAAAACCGCTCACATCATATTAGCATTATGTCACTACCGAAACAAAACCTTGAACCTCCAAAATTAGTTTACAGGTATAAAAAGCTAAAGTGAAACTTTTCTTAACTTTTCATTTAAATTTAGGATAAAGTTGTTCCACTCATCATATAATCCTTTAACACAATGGAAAGGCATTTTAAAATCATCAAAAAAAAGCCATAAATTATGTCTTCACCATGCTCTGAAACCCCACCTTCATAAAAGAGAGACGAACTGTGAAGTATTGCTGCAACAATGTCAGAACAACGTGATGACAGACTTTTTGCTGAATAGCAACATTCAGATGCTGACGCATCACTCTCAGGCCAGCTGAGCCTGAAGGGCTCCAGGAGGACTAAGCTAATGCTGCACTTTGCATACTGTGCAAACATGAACCTTAAGGAAGAGATAAAGAACAGCACAAGCCCAAAAAATCTGGGATGTACCAACATATATACGTCAGAAGGCAGTACAAAATGAAATCATTGTTTAAAAAAACAGTGGTCCTTTGTGTGGGCACAAGGGTTCGATATTAAAATGAAGCTTCTGCGGAAAAATCAATTGAACAAAATTCTGCCTCCGCCTTAACTGTATTTGAGTGGCCTTTTGACCAGGAGGTATAAAACTAACTAATTGTAATGGCTTATACAATAATCTACACTGAGTACACCCCATGATCTGAGTTCTATGGAGTTTCTAATTTTGTACGACAAACTTATTTCTATAAAAAGGAAAAAAGGAAAAACAAAATTCAGGATTTAAAATGGCTGTTACTGTTTTCAGTTACAAAACAAATTTCTAGCCCATTCAACTCTTTAACTACCATTTAAGTACATACGTTGACAGTCGTGTAAAACAGATTTTTTTATCATCCTTTTAGGCTGTTGGTTAAACACACTCTGCTCACTGAACCTGGCCCTACCTCTTTGACCTGGTGCAGACGTGCGGGGTTCTGGCTGCAGGCCCGGTGGCCGGTGGTGGTGGGGGACTTGTGATGGGTGATGGTGATGATGGAGCCGTGGGTCCCATGGCCATGCGGGGGGGTCTGTCTCTGGGAGGCAGTGAAGGAGCAGGAGGGCGGGGCGATGTGTGGGAGTAAGGAGAAGCTGCGGGTCCGGCCAGATGAGGAAGAGGAGGCGGCCGAAGACGAGGCACGGCAGCCCTGAAAGAGACGGCAGCAGCAGCAGCTCGAGTGAGAGGGCCCACAGTTCCTCTCTGGGACACTTATGGGCCCCCGACCGCCACCACGCAGCCCTGACTTACACAGGGGCATTTTGCCCAACAGGACCCAACAGCGCAGCCCCACACACAGGGAGGGAGGGAAGGAGGAAGGGAGTAGCATGGAGAGAGAGGGAGAGGACGAGCCAGGAATATGAGAAGAGAGAAAGAATGTGCTGGAATGCATTACTCTCCCCAGGGAGTAGCGCGGAAACAAAGGACGCCACCGCAGCTCTTTAACTTTCTCTAGCGCGCACAAGAACATGTGTACAAAAGACTCACAACCTGCAAACAATCTAACGCCAGATATTTTGCACACCACGGCATCACATTTCAGCATTTGCACATTTTTTCTATGTTGAAAAATCAGAAATCAATGCATCAGTCTGTTAAGCTGACAGACAAGAAATTTGGACAAATATGCACAGAAATGCTGCTGGAACTGTGCTACTGCTGCGTAAAGAATTCACTCTAAATGCCACTTTCAAAACGGTTAGGTGTGCATTAAGACTGAGCTCAACTTTCATACTGACAAGTACAAAGCAAGCATGAATAAGCATTCCATGAAGTTCTCAGAGACTGTAATCACTTGTCTGAGTGCTCTTATCAGGCCCGACAGAGCTGCGTTACCTAATAAACAGTCCATTATAGCAGCAGACTTATATTTCAGGCGAGAAAAATGGTTGCATAAAGCAGAGATTAGATAATCTAACACCTCACCATAAACCTTGGCGAGGCTGTGCACAGACCTTTTAGGTGCTGCATAAGGCTTGGCACTTTATTAATAACTGCGCCCAGAGTGATCGGCAGTTATCAGAAGAAAAAAAAAAACCTGCTGTTAGGCTTACACAGACTTCACATGTTTCAATGCACAATTTATCAGCCAATCCCTACCCCGCCAATCAAAGGGCCTTAACAGTGCCACCTCTGAAAAGACAATTATGGTACTAACCAATAGTGTAACCAGTACCATCAATTATCTAGTATCTAGGGGCAGCGGTGACCTAGTGGTTAGGGAGTTGGCCACAGGATCGGAAGATTGTGGGTTCAAACTCCTTACCAGTAGGTTGCCCGGAGGTACCCTTGAGCAAGGTACCGTCCCCGTCACTGCTCCCCGGGCGCTTTCAATAGCTGCCCCCTGCTACACAGTGTTTGAGTGCATGGGTTAAATACACAGGTCCAATTTCATTGTGGTTCACTTAGTCACTTACTTACTGTGGTCTCTTTTCATTTACTTTACAAAATGGCTGAATTCTGGAGCAACAGATGAAACACTGTGAGCAACTGTAAACTTACAAAGGAGACATACATGATAAGTGTTCCTGTCATTGAGAGTTGCTATAAGGTAGTGCACCCAGCACTGCACAATCATGAATGTCGGTCAGTGGTTTGGGCCTGAATGTATATTTCTGAAATTCTTAATAAGTCTGGTAGGAGAAGCTGGTCACCTGCTGATGGCCAGAGCTGAAACCAAACAGGTGGAAATGGCATTTAGCCATTATGTTGCCCACTGCTGGAACCAGCTACCCATGGAGATCATATCTGCCCCGACTAAAACAGCATTCAGTTAATCACTGGCTTTACTTTAATCTGTACATCAAAATTATGCACTTTTATCTACATTATTTTACATTGTTTTATTGACTTGTTCCAGTTTATTTGATTTTAAAAAATGACTTATCCTCCTTTATTGATTTTATTACCTTATATTGCATTTTATCGCTGTGACGTCTTTGCACAATAACATGCTATTCAAATGAACTTGCCTTGTCTTTGGGACAACTGTACGAGAAACACTAGTAAAGCTGAATTTCTAAAAGTAATCCAATACATTTAAATAACAAATTACTACATGTTACTGCAGTTAAGGCATTGCTTCGCGTTCTTCAAGAAGCAATTACATTTCAGATTTAAAGCTCAACGCGAATCATTGTAAAGATTGTTCCATCATGATAAGTGTGTGCTGGATCCATCCGAAGTCTCTTGAGTGCGCTTTTGCTTTCTTTCAATACAGACTTATAAATAGACACTAGATAGTGAATGACCTCATTCTGCTTCTGCATGACAACACTGACGGCCAGCTTCAGACAGTTGCACGATGATTCATTCAGCAAGTGTAAACAATGAGTGTAAAGGCACCTTCAAGCCCTGCATGCTGGTAAAACAAATACTTAGCGAAGCATGTGCCAGGTCTGCTCCAGTGAGTGGGAACTTTAATGTGTAACTTAATAAACCACAAGTCAATGATTAATGTGCAGGCATTAAGAAACAAGGCAAAGCTTTGAACGCAATATTTTGCCACCCTTGTTAGCCCCTTAATGCAGGTTTTTCATTTGTGTTTTTAATGAATGAAATGATTTTTTAATTGATTAATCTATAAACTTACTCTAGTAGAACAAACATAAAAGGAATCATTCTCCCAAGTCTGTATTATTTATTATTTTCATCCTCAGCATGTTTTTCCAAGTAAAGAAAAGGAGAAAAATGATCATGGAACAAAATTAAGTGGTTATACTGAGGTCATACATGGCTCTGGTTCAGCTCAATACTAGGAACAAAACAGGATTTATGGCTCATTCAAAGTGCAGTTCAGAGCAAACTGACAAGATCTTAGCTGACGTGAAGAAGTGCATCTTCAGCAGACTGTCCCACATTCAACAGGAAAGCTTCAAAATATCCTTGAAAGTACCCTTGAATCACAAGACTGTTGGGGCACTTGGCCAAAGTGACAAAGAGGTCAGCGGAAACGGAAACTGAGGGAAAACAGAGAGAGGGAGAGAGAGAGAGAGAGAGAGAGAGAGAGAGAGAGAGAGAGAGAGAGAGAAATGAAGGATATGAAGCAGAGCACTGAAATAAACTGGGTTACCTTTGCACTGCTATCTGAATGGCGACGGGCACAGAGCTGAAGATGGGTCATCCACAGCTGCCGCTCACACGCGTCACAGGCTGCACAGACACACACAGCACACAAATCAGCATCATCAGTATAACTGAAATGTACACACTCTCTATTTATGGCAATGACATATTGCAAAAAATTTCACCCGTGCAATAATTCACCACTGTGATGAACTGAAAGTCTGAAAACGTTAAAGTGATACTGCAGCACTGCAACCTTAAAGGATAATTTTGCAGATTATAATGTATAATACAACTGGCAAATTGCAAATAAAGTGTATCAGAGTGATGTGGCATGACCACACACTGCAGAAACACTTTCTGATTTTCTTTACAGTACAGGCGTCACAGTTTGCAACATGGCTGCAGTTAAAATATTGAATTCAAATTTATCCACATCCAAAATCTGCACATTCCAGGTGTTTATATATGTTTATAAAGGTAATAATGGTTAGTTTAACCCTTATAACTTTGGATCATTTTTAAAACGGGTGCAAATTTAATGTAACAATATTATAAATGCAGGGTGTCTATTTTAAAAAAGCTACAGGGTTTGACTGTAGTGTATATATAAATGTTTGCCTTTTAAGAACATGCATGTGTGTATGTTTCAGTGCAAAACCTGAACTCAGATATTGAACAGCGTTATGAATACCGTACAATGTCTCAAGCATCAGGTAGTGCATGCAAAACCATCTCAGGCAATAACTTTCATTGCAGGATCATCACTATGAACCATTATGCTGAGCGGGTTTCTCCACTTCTGATGTTTTATCCATTTAATTACAGATTCAATATAAACAATTGGGCAACACTGTAGTACCGCAGCTTAAACACTGGATATGTGCCATACTTTTAATGTTCATCTATTGAATGTGTGAACACAGCAGAACAGAATGTAATGTCTCCAGTTTATACAGAAGCAGTAAATGTGAGCATTTCCAGCTTCGAAATGACAGCAAGATATTAAATCTTGCCCAAACACAAAACTCTATTTGAGGGTTAGCTGTAGCCTGGGGTCAGACCAGAAACGTGTGAAATTAGAAATGTAGCACCTGAAGATTGTTGCTGCTGAATGCAGCCACAGTGGGAGAAGGGTAGCGTTTAACCCCTGCAGCGAGGCGCTCATATCGCGCTACATGTAGAAGAGCCATTTCCCTGCTCTAAACTAGCAATCCATCTAAGATTCCTTTTTGTTATGCAAGGACAATTTGACTGCACAGTGGAGACAGTGTGTGTAATATAAGAAGTCAATGATTACAGAGAGTAAATGCAGAACACTGTGAAAAGAGGAACAGACAGTATGAACGACAAGCAGAATAAAAGTGAGGTCCGTTTTAACTGAGGCAGAAAGCGAGAGGCGGGGCAGCCGCGGCTGGCAGCAGAGAAGAAAGGAATGAAAGACACACATAGAGGGATATGCTCCAATGAAAGGAAAGAGAAGGCTTGCCCCAGGTAAGAGCGCGGATAAAAGGAAGCAGTGTTTAGAAGATGACAGACAGCAAAAAGTCTAAGGACATGAGCAGAGAAGAAAGAGGACAAATGACAGCACATAAAGAAATCTGATCTGGCGTAAGGATAGAAGGATCAGAGGAGAGGAAAGTGAATGTGATGAGGACCAAGAGGAGAGAGTGGGTTGAGCAGAGAGGGAGACAGAGAGGGATGAGAAGTAGTCAGACCAAGGACAGAACGATCAGGTGTTTATTCTTTACCTCTCAGCTTGAAGAGCTCTCCATTAGCAGCATACACCGTGAACATGAAGGGGAACTCATCACTCGGGGCCACTGAAGAGCCAATCAGAGGCAAGGAGCCTCTGGGCTTCTGGTTCTTACTCTGTTCGTTTAAAAAGTACTGTAGCTGGCCAAGCTCAGGGTCCAACACAAAATATCTGTGAGAAGTAACAAAGCGAGAATGAGAAGGAGAGAAAGGGTGGATTAAAATGTTCCACTCCACCATGAAAACCAATGACATTAAGTCAGATCTCACAGTGAACACTTTAAAGAGCTCACGTCAAGGACAAATGCTGAATATTCTCTTTATTATAATAAACGTTTGATGTAAACATTGTTTCCAAAGAGCTTAATTAGTCCACATATAAAAGGCAAGTTTTTAAATTTGAACTTGTTGTTTTTGTGATGTCACAAAGCATATTTATTTATCAATCGATTTTAGCTGTTTGGTTCCACCCATTCATGACAGAACTCAGGAGTCCTGCATCCTAGTGTAAGTCAGTGTCACACCCATTTAAGAGACTTTGGGGCAAACCTGCTCTAAAAAACCCTGCAAATTAAAAAAAAATGTTCCAAACCTGATGTTTTGTCCTGCGTACACATAAGTATTACCCCTTCCTGTCAGTTAGGTGGTTATTAAATAGTCAAAACATGGTTCTTGCTAACTAGCACATGAAATGACATGCTTTACCTTTCCAGTTATTCCCAGCATCAGCAGCCAACTGTGAACTTAATTTAACCTCTGCATTTACTGGCATTGTGCCCAGGGGGCAGTTATGTGGTTAATTGCCTTTTGTTTGCCCAAACCCACTTCATCATGCATGGATGTGGGGAAGCATCGTTCTCCCACCCACATTTTTTTCTGCCAGTCCTCGGTATCAAACCATCAACCCTCTGGTTACAAGTTCTCTAATCAATAGGCCATTAGCTACTCAGAAATTGCCACAACTGCTGATGCTGAATTATGGAAATGAAACACTCAGCCACGGGGCAGCTACAGGTTTAAAGCCCGCACGCTGGACCACCAAGGTTCATCAACTATCAATCAACTATTTGCCAGCAAAGTAACATGGTCCTGTACCTGAAAAGTCAAGAGAAGTCAATATCTAGATCAATTTACCCCGAGAATGAAAGTTTTGCCAAAGGTTTATTTATTTATTTATTTTTTTAATTAAGGTGACAATCTACTAAGATCTGCTTACATTTCCCAACTAAAGTTCTGAAAACTATCACAGAACGATGACACGGCTTCAGATTCAACAAGTGTTTCAGTCCACGCACAAACAAAGCACAACGCAGGCGGCCAAGACTAAGTGCTATCGGTGAATCCTGACACATCATGTGTCACTACCCTTAGATGACCTTAGGCAGGCCAAAAGGCAACAACAGCTCCTAAGAAATCCGCTCGTTCTTCTTGGGTGTAATAATGCATCTTGGACTCTGAAGCTGAGACTTATTTCCTACCAGATTACACAAAAAAACCACAAAACAACACAAACCCTCTTTATCAATAAAGATGTACTGTGAAGGGAGACATTTGTTTAAGTAGAGAGAGCTCTAAGCTGAGACCTCAAGTCATAATGTGCCCTGTCATGTGCCATGGGCATGAACATCAGTGGAGAATCAGGGTCAAAGGGCACGGCTACAGCCAGACTGCTCTCTATCACAAAGTAAGAATGGTGCATATGTTTAGACTGGCTTGTGATGAGCAACATTGTAAGAAATGCACATCTGACATTTCAGGATAAAAGGAATTCCCTCCAATATCCAATACACTTAATAAATCCCCAACAAAAAAAGGGTCCGTTATATTTAGTGATGTGATTTGCTTATTCAGTTCCTATTCGTTTCATCCCATTTTGCTCCCAGGGCTACCAGTCCACTGGAGAAGTCCAGCTTGTGAACCAGTAGATGTGTGAGGTATTCGGGAGTGCAGGGAACGTATAACTCACTGATCTTTGGGCTCATTATACAGCTGGGTGCTTTCCTCATCGATTGCAAGGCAAGGCAGCGGCAAGAAGAGAACATTAAGGGGGTGAGGGATTTCCTATCACAGATGAGTCATAGTCTCTCCCAGATGAAAGGAGCGTAACTAGGGCTGCGCTGCATTCACTCATGCAGTATGCAGAACCATGAAATCCCCACCCTCACACACAACAACAGCCCACCCCTCTGTGAATGAGAGGCTGGAGGCTTATGCATGTTACACATTTGCATCATGGGCTCCACCACCATCACTGAGACTTCACACTGATTTAAAACACACTATTGCTCATACGAAGGTTATATTCAAGTGAATGATAACATCAAGGCACAGTTTCCTGATGAATACATGAGAACCAGCATGGACCGGATAGGGGTGGGCGATTAGGCAATATATTGGTACTGCAATAAATTGTATAACGATACTTTTATTGTACCATTGTATTGTATATTATTTTATTATGTGTGTTTTAAAAGAAAGAAAGCAAGCTGAGTCTTGCTTAACTAAATGTAGTGATGCAAAGTATCTAACTATTTATTTCTCTACGTACCTCTCTATCTATCTATCTATCTATGAAGATGAATATTTGTATATACATCATATATATATTGTGTGTACATGTGTATATGTATGTGAACATACACACTCATGCATACAGGTCATACAAATGGATAGACAGATAGACAGATAGATAGACAGATAGATAGATAGATAGATAGATAGATAGATAGATAGATAGATAGATAGATAGATAGATAGATAGATAGATAGACAGACATTCAAAAGATCTAGTTAAAGGTTTATCTGTAAAAGTGTTTCTGTCCTGCTTGTCTGCCCTGTTTGGTTAAACTCACTGTCCTGCGCAGGGACGGTCCCGGAGTTTGTGAGGGATGGGGTGAGATGTTTGCTGATGATGGAGAAAGACTGAAACCCTTCCAACTCTCAGGCTGAAAAGTTCACTCAGGCAAAGTGGGAAGCAGTCAGAGAGAAATGAAGATAAAAGGTGAACTACCTGTTTTGCCAGCCTTGCAGTAAATTGGTGTATTTGTTGAGAACTCCCTCCAAGTGTCGTTTCTGGCTCTGGGACGGGCTCTCGCTTCCTCGGCCGGGGCTGCGGGAGCCGCTCGTGCCCGCTCTCGGGGAGCTGTTCCCCGGCCTGACTGCGGGCTTCCCCCGCTCCGTCCTGCTGCTCCCGCAGCGCGGCACCCCACAGGCTCTGTCCATCAGAACCACACACCGCAGGAGAACCGCAGGGGAACCGCAGGGGAAGCGCTGGGAGCGCAGAGAGACGGAGGAGGTGTGGAGGGATGAGGCTGTCGAGCGGGTTGTGTTCTGTGCGGGACTCTCTCTCTCTCTCTCTCTCTCTCTCTCTCTCTCTCTCTCTCTCTCCAGCGGAATGGTTGAGGGTTGAGCTGAGAGAACGATACAGCCCCGCCCCCTCTTCTCTCTCTCTCTCTCTCTCTCTCTCTCTCTCTCTCTCTCTCTCTCTCTCACACACACACACACACACACACACAAATAAATATTACAACTGAATTTCTGAACTCAGACCTGTATAAAACAGTAAGTTTAACAGAAGCGTGTTTGAATCCTGGGCGGGCGACGTGGCAGAATTTACCGGACTGAAGTGAAAGTGACTAGTGAAAGTGAAAGTGACAACCCTTGTCATTGCGAGGTCACAGCACAGCACACGTGAGCCACAACGAAATTGGACCTCTACATTTAACCCATGCACTCAAACACCGTGCAGCAGTGGGCAGCTATTGAAAGCGCCCGGGGAGCAGTGACGGGGACGGTACCTTGCTCAGGGGTACCTCAGGGCAACCTACTTGTGAGGGAATCGAACCCACAATCTTCCGATGCGGGGCAACTCCCCAACCACTAGGCCACCGCTGCCCCTATTTTTGTCATTGTGAAACAGCACAGACACAACAAGATTACACCTCTGCACACACACACACACACACACACACACACACAGCAGCTATTGAAAGCACCCGGGGAGCAGTGACGGATATGGTACCTTGCTCAATGCATCTCAGGGCAACCTACTGGTCTGGGATTCAAACCCTTGACCTTCTGATCCTGGGGCCAATCAGTTTGCCTCTCTGTCACTGTCGCTTTAATCAAGGTCTGTGTCAACAACAACAACAACAACAACACTACTACTACTACTACTAATAATAATAATAATAATTATAATTATTATTATTATTGTTGTTGTTGTTGTTATTATCATTATTCTTCTTCTTATTATTATTATTAATAGAAGTAGTTATTGTTATTATCATTATTATAATTGCTATTATTATTATTTGTTCGTACGTTTACCACAAACTCTTCAAATCTTGATTGACTTTAAAAACTACACCTCCCGAGGTCCATAGTTTGGCGCTCTTTGATGACGTCATTAAAAGCTGCCGAACACGTCCAGTCCCGCTGCAGGTTCAGGACAGGTTGTGTCTCTCAGAAGCGGCTGCTTTTCTCGGTTTTAGGGGGAATATTCACTATGGCTGCACCTCTGAAAGTGTGTATCGTAGGATCAGGAAACTGGTGAGTCCTGAACATTTACCCGCAGCAGCAAAGTAAGACTGAGAGATTTAAAATCTTTATATTAAACTGCAGAGACCGAGAGTGAAGTTAAACAGAGTTTAAAAACATGCAGCCTCTGTGTGTAAAAGAGAGCTGGGGGAATATTATACTCATAATTTAATATTAGTTATATTGCTTTTTCACCTTCCTGCAGGAGATGAGACCACACCTTCAGCAGACTCGAGC
The DNA here is from genome assembly GCA_017165825.1 of Hepsetus odoe. NCBI lineage: Eukaryota > Metazoa > Chordata > Actinopteri > Characiformes > Hepsetidae > Hepsetus > Hepsetus odoe. Next base: position 5,715,917 of record CM029379.1, read on the forward strand.
TGCTCAGTGAAACCAGCTTTCATTTAGGAGTGAAATGAAATTTTTACTTTCAGCGATTATTCAAATAAAATAACAGCCATAAATCGATGTTTTTGATTTGAGCTTATTTATTTATTACTAATATTAATGTTAATATTGTTTAACGCATAAAAAAATCACCTAAAGTTGAAACTAAAATGTTAGAGTTAAATATGCGATGTTTGAGTCATTGTGCAATTGTGTTAAATAACTTCATTTTATTAGATGTATTTTTTATTTTAATATTTTGATTATAATTTTGACATTGATGATTTATAAAAATAAAATATATTTAGATATCTCTTGAGGTAAATAATGTAAGCGTTATTCATATTATTTGGTTTATTTTTAGAATTTTTAGTTGAAATTTAAGGTTCAGAGAAAAAGAAAATGCTTAAATGCTTTTAAGTAGATGAGTCTGAAAAGGTCCATAAATGTTTCTAAAGTCAGTGAGAAATTGTGTTAACATGATTTCAATGCTGAAAAATATGACCAGAATTAGGTTTTATGCGATTATTGTGCAGCCAAACTACTTACTCCTGCTGAGAACTACATTAACCATCATCCCCTCCTGAATGAAGAAGTAAAACAAGAGCCCAGAGTGTGCACTTGGGGGATTTACCATTAATGCAACATTAATTCTGCACTCAGGGGCTCTGCGATTGCGAGGATTATTGGCCACAATGCACAGAGACTCCAGCGCTTTGCCACCACAGTCAAGATGTGGGTGTATGAGGAGAACATCAATGGAAGGAAGCTCACTGACATCATCAACATGGAGCATGAAAACATCAAATACCTCCCAGGATATAAGCTTCCCGAAAATGTGGTAAGATTTCTTTTTCTTCTTCTCCTAATGTCTTCTATAAGCCCTCTTATTTGAAACGATTCTTTTATGTAATCGATGCAATGTGACTGAGCGCTTGGTTGAGTACTGCTGATCAATATATGCTGTAATGGGATATAGTTTACCGTATTAGGATTAAGGAATAACCCTCTTAATGGCACTCTCTGTGCAGGTGGCAGTCCCTCAGCTGCGAGATGCTGCCCAAGAAGCAGACCTGCTGGTCTTTGTGGTGCCACATCAGTTTATCCGAAAACTATGCGATGAGATGGTGGGCTGTGTTTCTCATAAAGCTCGTGGAATCACTCTCATCAAGGTAAAAGATGTCTGGGTTTTAATGTCACTCTGTATGTTTTTACTGGAGAAACAACAAATAGTTTAGCTCATGTAGCTTAACTTGGACATGAGTAGGCCAAAGATCTGCTCAATTCTCTTTAAATTTATCTTCAAAGCGGATGGTGGGCTTCAGCAATGGGTGTGAAGTGAAAGTGACTATTTGTCTTTGTGAAACACGTCTGTCTGGGACTCAGACCCATGACCTTCTGATCTTGGGGCCTAGTCCCTAAACACTAGGTCACTGCTGCCCTGTGAGCAGTGTGTGCTCTGTGTTTCTAAGCAGTGGTTTGATCGTCCTGTTTGTTGTTAGAGTAAGTTTTTCTTTTTAATAAATAACTTTGTGCCTAATCTTCATCAAAAGCTGAAATGAACATTTCTTTTTAAAATCCTGGTTTTACTGTGATGTGAAGTGATTAAAGCTGCTTATGCATTTATTGGGAGTAGCAGTCATAGATGGCATTTTGCATCTTGAAAAGTGAAAAAAGTGAAAGTGACTGTCATTGTGAGAACGCACAGCACACAGCGAACCACAACGAAATTGGTCTTCTGCATTTAACCCATGCGCGCGCGCACACACACACACCGTGCAGCAGGGGGCAGCTATGAAAGCACCCAGGGAGCAGTGACGGAGACGGTACCTTGCTCAAGGGTACCTCCGGGCAACCTAGTGGTAAGGGGTTTGAACCCGCAATCTTCCGATCCTGTGGCTCCCTAACCACTAGACCACCGCGAGCCAGTCTTAGATGTATCGTATGACCGTATGACTTTGGGGAGCTGGTGGTGGTCGACTAACTGTTGAGACCTCTTTCCATTGGCGAGTCGCAAATCCTCAAATCCTTCCACCATTGAGTCCTTGAGCAAGATCTCGAGCCCCAAGTTGCTCCTAAAAGGCTCAGATTATGGATGGATGAATTTCAAAGTACCTTAAAAACACCTTTGTTTTTTATTTATTGTGGTCATTCTCTGCGAGTGTCTGCCACATGCCTTAATTGTAAATGAAACGGTATGACATTGTAAAGGTTTTAAAGTGTCCTGTGCATGAATGACGACAGTAGGTAAATTGCAACAAAATGTGCTTGTCTTGATCTAGAATTGAGTAGAATAAATAGGATCATAATTTGCTGTATTGATGGCTTTGATGTAAGGCTGTTCGTCTGAATTGTATCAGAGATAAGGCAGGCATGAAGATCAAGGGCTCTCCATAATGGCCTGGCTAGGAAGTCCACACACCCTTTCATTTGAACTGACAAGTGTAGAGGAAGCAGCTGATGCTTTTCAAATCACTTTTGTTGAAAATACAAGAAGCTTTTGTATAAATAATAGAAAAATACAATTGGGTTGCTTTTTTCCCCCTTAAGAAAGAATGAAAAATGTAAATGACTTTTTTTTTTTTTTTTTTTTTTTTTTTTTTTTTAATTCTGGCAGCAGCTTCCTTCTCTTCAGTCTGTTGCTCTAAGAATGGTGTTTTTTGGAGTTATTTTCTCTCGCTTTTCCCTTTATGTTCCTAAACCATCACAACTGAGCCGCAGTGAGCTGCGAAACGGTGTGTGGGGATTTGGCTGTGTCTGTGTTGGGGCTCGTTGAGAGTGCACCATATGTGAGCACAAGGCATGAGTCAAACACGAAATTCTGGCTGCATGTCTGGCTGCTCTGTTTATTTTGTTTGTTCTTGGTTTCTCTCTCCCCTCTACAGCTGTTGAATCATTTTTTTTTTCTTTCCTTCTCTCATCATTCGGCTTACATTTGTATTGTTTTTGTCACTCTGTACTGTTGGTGGATAGATGACTCGTTCCTGTTCTCTACTACCTTCCATATGTTTATTCTTTTGTCAAGACTTCTCGTGGTTGTAAGCATTATCTTTCCGGTTCTCATCTGCGTTTTTTCCGCTACCGTGCTTTTATTGTCTTGCTCTTTTGGCCCTCCTTATTTCACGAGTCGTTTGCCTTGGCGCTCCTTTAAGATGTTCTTCAGAGCAGCTGCACTTTCTGCGGTAACCTTTCTGACATCTAGAGCTATATTTTAAAAAAAGAGAACCTCCTTGTGATAAACCCTTCCTCCTCCTAATCTCTTTAGGGTGTTGACGAAGGTCCAGAGGGACTGAAGCTCATCTCTGACATCATCAGGGAGAAGATGGGCATCGATGTCAGTGTTCTAATGGGAGCCAACATTGCCAATGAGGTGGCAGCTGAGAAGTTCTGCGAAACCACTATTGGTAAGAGAAGAACCTCCATTACCAGGTGGTTCTGAGTTTAACCTGAGCCACTGTTCCACTACACTATCAACAGTGTGGGTTTTAATATGGGGCAAAGCATTTGTCTTAATTTGAAGTTAAATGTAAATGTCTGAATGTAAATAGAGTTGGTGGCCATTTTAGTCCGAATGAAATGAAAAATGTGGTCCAAGTGCAATCTAATCATGGTGCAGCATCAGGGAAAAAAAAGCAAGAAACAGATCTAGTCTCTATTAAATCTTCTGTTATTCTTTGAATTTGCCTGCAGTCTTTCAGGGAGATGAGTCTTAGCAGTTGGTTTACAACTTCAGTCTCCGATGTCCAGTTAGTGCAGACTACCTTTATGAATAATGGCTTCCTAATAGTCATACATGCATTCAGCCCCAGAGGACATGTTGGTTTGTTTTCTCAGATCAGAGATATCTCCTTTACACATTTTAGATTTCCATGGTAAGGTGTGTATGAGTAGAATGCTTGGATTAAGGTCATGGTAACACATGCCAGATGTTAAGACTGGAAGGAACGATAGCAATAGGGCGCACTAATGCAGTAGACCAAAAACAATTTTTTTTTTTTCTTCTAAATGTTTCTTGCTGTCCCTTACACTGAAAATATTAATGTCTCGTACCTTCAGACAGGTCTCTCCTTCAGAAATAACATTCTAACATTGACCGTATTGCCTCTGTTAGTTAGTAGACGGTATTTAAGGGACACACAGAAGTCAGCAGTGCTGGGAATTGTGTGTGTTGATCTACAGGGAGCAAGGTCATGGAGAACGGGCTGCTTTTTAAAGAGCTTTTGCAGACACCCAACTTCCGTATCACTGTTGTGGATGATGCTGACACTGTGGAGCTGTGTGGAGCCTTAAAAGTAAGTAACATCCTTGCCTCAGAGGCTGTCCTCCCAGGAGAAATGTTTCATTAAGATGTCTTTTGGAAAGAAAAAAACATGGCACCTTATCTAGGGCTGAACAGTTTATCATTTTTATCCAAATTGCAGTTTGAAAGGGCCATTTTCAAATCCCAAAGACTGTAAATTAAAAGTTTTCCCCCAAATTTGTCACATTCTAGCTGAGGTAGTTTAATTGTACATTTATGAAAATAATGCTATGAATAATAATAATAATAACATTGGGAAGCAGTTTGGCTTGTTACATTTGGAACACAAGCCTCAAGTCTTTTTGGTAAAGAAAGCAGCCTGGGTGGGGGAAGAATAATTTAAAGATAATATTCACATTCAGACCTAACCTGATTTGTGCCCATGTGGCCTCTTGTTAGAGTGGAAAGAATAACTTTATTAAAATAAACATACTCTGTTGCGTGGCCTAGTGGTTAGGGCGTTGCCAACATGATCGGGAGTTCGAACCCTTTCCCAATAGGTTGCCCTGAGGTAGCCTTGAGCAAGGTGCCGTCCCCATCACGCTCCTCCCTGCGATGGGCTGGCGACCTGTCCAGGGTGTGTCCCCTTTCCTTCGCCCTGTGTGAACTGGGATGGACTCCAGCTCTCGCCCGCGACCCCGCTTGGGACAAACGGCAGAAAATGAATGAATGAATGAAAATTCTGTTGATCGTTCTTTCAGGAACAAGGCAACTGCATTTTCAATGACTCTTCATCTTTCATTTTTAAGAACATTGTGGCAGTGGGTGCAGGCTTCTGTGATGGCTTGCAATGTGGAGACAATACTAAGGCAGCAGTGATCAGACTGGGACTGATGGAGATGATTGCCTTCGCAAAACTCTTCAGCAAAGATGATTCAGTGTCCTCCGCCACTTTCCTAGAAAGCTGCGGAGTAGCCGACCTCATCACCACTTGCTACGGCGGACGCAACCGCCGAGTAGCAGAAGCCTTTGTCAAGACTGGCAAGGTCTGACGGTGAATTTAAATTCAGATTAAACATATGAACACCTTCTAAAAATGTTCTGATTTTGTGTTTGAATGGGTTCTCCCCTTAGAGCATCGAGGAACTTGAGAACGAGATGCTGAATGGCCAGAAGCTCCAGGGGCCTCTGACCTCTGCTGAAGTTTATCATATTCTCAAACAGAAGAACCTCGTTGAAAAGTACGTGCTGTTTAAAATCTGGCCTTTGACTAATTCTCCTTTTCCAAAGTTTGTTCTCTTGGCTGAACAGGATGGGCGCATATATACAGAGTTGTTAGATACACCTACCTCGTACCGACGCACTTGGAAAGCTACAGGCGATAATTGTGTACCCACACAGAGTTATTAAGATCTTAATCAGTCACATGGGGAAAATGTTCCTTTTGGCTTTTTTTATTTAATTCACGCTTTAATTAACGAAATCTTTCAATACAGTTTCATAAATCAAACTGGCCTAACAGACATGTTTAAACGGCGTGTTTGAAAGGTGTACTTTTGTGTAGGTAGATATATAAATGAGTTACTAATGTACTAATGATTCTTTAAATAATTCTTTAATACAGTAAGTATACTGTACAATGAGGGAAGAATGAAAGATATAAATTACATTAAAGATGGCAGAAGAGGCGGCGACTACAAGTTTGAATAATTAGGAAATGGAAAAAGATTTAGGGGTGGACGATATGGGGAGAAATATAATCTCGATACTCGATGTTCCTTTTTTTTGGAAAAATCTGGTAAGTTTACAGATAGGATGAAAGTAATCCCCCAAAAAAGGAATACAACATCTCTCACACTGCTCATGTTTAGATAAATGAACTGAAGTGTTTCTCCTTCACCTTGTGCTCTAGGTTCCCTTTGTTCACAGCGGTTTATCAAATCTGCTTTGAGGGCAAACCAGTTCAGGACATGATCTCCTGCCTGCAGAGTCACCCAGAACACCTCTGAGAGGCTCACAGAGATGTGCACTCATGGTGGCTTCACCACCAACACCACCAGCGCCTCTGCCTTCCTCCCGATTGGTAGTTTTGTCTCCTTCACTAATTCTCAGTATTCCACAGTTCATTTTTAAAGCCCTTACTCCAGCCTGTAGAACTCCTTTGACCCAACACTACTCCTGACCTAAAATGTTCTGACTGGGGTTGTCCTCAGGGTCAGGTTTTCCACACGTCAGGCAGGGGCATGATGACGTTAGTTGTGATGTCAAGATTAACTCACTAAGTACATGAAGAATTTAGAGACCTTCTAGATGGAGCCTGAAAGCATACAGGCTTCTCTAGCAAGATTTTGTTTTAGTGTATTTTAAATGACTTTCTCTGCACAGACTGCCCTCTTGTGGAGGGTCCATAAAGACTACTTAATGAAGAAAGGTAGCAGTCCTTCCTCAATACCTCTTTTTCCATTACCACTGACAAACTTCATGTCATTGATTTTATCTTTAGAACCTTGCAGACTAAGACTAATCCAGTGCTTGACTCATTTGACCAGGTTGTGCAAAAGGCAGGGGAGGTCTGCTGCTTGTACACTCATTTGTGGTGATATTTTACACAGAAAGAAGTTGCTCAGCAGATACTTTTCTTTTCTGGGTGAAGAATTGTTCACCAGTTTTAATACAGATACCTGTGTGACTCCCTGTGGAACCAGCATTATAATGTTGACCTAGTAGAACCTTTTGTAACCTTTTTATACTTTTTAAGAGACTCAATTGTGAACGTTATAATTAAAGGGTCTTTTTATACTTTCTTTCAATCATATTTTACTTTTAGTTTTCAATATCACTTTTTTCATCTGCCACTACCTTTCCTCTCACGAAGATGGAGGGAGACACGAGGTAAACAGGCAAAATGGCCATCCAAGGAGATGGGTTTTTTTTTTTTGTTTGTTTTTTTTTTTAAACAAACATTAAGATGCCTTTAAAAGTTTAAGTTAAGGAGTATTGCCCAGAAGTATTGGAGAATGGCTTACTTGAACAATCAGCATTGCTTTGATTGCCGTTATGGTTTTTGTATTGGGTTTCATAATAATGTGTCTGCTGTGCCACAGAAAGAGGCTTATTTCAGTCATTCTGCCTTTTCTGCACTAACTTAGGAAGCAAGGGAATTTAGTGGTTTAAAGACACTAAACACAGTATCCGTCTTGAGTTTTGCATGTCTGAGGAAATGGTACCTTTTTAAATACTCTCAAAATCCCATAAAAATGAAAAGTAAAATGGAGCGATAGAGCCCAGTGGTATGTTGGTTAGAAGACTTTCAAAAAGCGAACACAACCATGTGGTGTCCTGGTCAAGGTTTTGGGCTACAATGCATGGTTTAACCATGTAACAGTACGTACATTTTAGCCTGATGTTACTTTTAACAAGTTCAAAGGTTTAGCTGCACTTTACTTTGGCTTCCGTGTTCTTTGCATACAATTCAAAACACCATTTCCTTCTGATTTGTTTCACTCGGTTTGCTTTCTTTGTAAATATAAAGTGTAATGTAGTTTTTTGGTTTTTTTTTCTTGTCAAAGACATCATTTTACTTAATGATGCTCACTTGTTTCAGTACATGTGGGATCAAAGCCAGGTGTCTGAGGTGCTGGGACTTCATACATTAATTTGTCTAATAATCTTTTCTCTACCTTGTTAATGTAGGTGTTGTTGCTCTACAATCTCTCCCAGCGGTCGCTCAGTGCATGTAGCTCAATGTAATTAAGCTTTGGCCTTTTATGTTGCTTTTTAAAGCATCTTCATACCATCCTGTATTGTCATCTGTGAAAGTCTGGTATTCTGTTCACGTAATGTTTTCATACATTTTCATGTCTGTGAATGTGAGAAGTGAAATTGCTCGGGAGAGTAATCAATTACAGTTCTAACATTTATTCAGTGTGCTTGTTTTAATAAAAGTTTACACGTGGAAAACATAATATACATAACGTGTGTGAGACTCTTTCATCTAATGAGCCGAAAACATGACCATCAGAGATCATTTTATCTTCCTTAAAAAAAATGTTAAAAGATCAATAATAGTACATCGAAAACGAAACAAAAACAACAACCAAAAAAAAGCTCCCTTACAGAAGATATTTGTACATGTTAATCTGCTTTTGGCAGATTTCTATTTGTTTACTCCAGAAAACAACTTCTCTTGCAAAAGGACCTCACGGACATGCATAAACATCACCTGTGTGCATAAGACGATGGAAGAAAATCACAATTTTTTGGAGGCTAGACACACTCCCGCCCTAAATCTGACATTTATATAATGATCCTGTCCTCAAACACCCCCCCCCGAAATATAATCGCATGAAAGTTCAGGATAACCACCAACATTCTTGGGCAGAAACCTCCATAATCATAGTTAGCAGTTCCCTAAAAAATATTCTAAGAGATGCCATTTTTGGAGACACTTGCCTATGCTGGTGTCAGCGCTGTCATATTTACAAGAAACTTGCTCCAATTACAGTTCAGTTGCTTGATTTTGTCACTCTTCCTCATCGTCGTCGTCATCACCAAAGGAGAGTAGGCTTTTGTTCTTCACTTTCACTACAGACTTTGTCTCTTTTTTCATCTCCTCATTCTCACTCTTCCTCTTCTTGCTAGAGCTTGCTGTAATGCCTTCAAACTTGTCCGAGGAGCGTTTTACAGGTTTCTTAAACATGATCTTTCCATCAGCTGGCGGTTGCTCATCTGGTGGAAAAGAAAAAAAGCATTTTGTTTGTTTAAGCAGTAAACGACTGATGCAAAGAATTAATACAGTTAAATCTATATTATGGCTACAGAAAAATGTATGTCAGACTTCATTTGCATATTCAGCAACAGATATTTAGCCCTGCCTTCTTATGCTGAAGCTATAAGGAGTTTCAATGTGCATTATTAAACTGAAAGGTACTGCCAACAGGACTGGACACTGGAACAGCCACAATGGCATTACCACGCTCGGTGCGAAGATCAGTGCAACTGTATTCCCTAGAGAGGTGTACTTTCATCCAGCAGCTAAAAGGTTGTTTGTGATCCATAACTAATCACCTGTTCCTGAGCTTTAATGCACTTGGATGAGCAGAATCCCTTCCTGACAGCAATGTTCCAACATGCAGCATAAAGTCTCATGGGACTAGATTCAGTTATTGGTGCAACAGGGGGACAAACTCCCTGATAACACTTTCATAAGAAATGGTGGACTGTGGCACAGGTCGGCAGTGATCCCAGCAGGGATAACTTAATGGGAATTCTGAAAAAAAAACCCAGTCCTTAATAACACACTCCTTCACTACTCCAACTCACTCTGCTCATGAAAGCCTTCACTTCATAAGCCAGACACTCTTTAGCCCTCCATGACTGATCTTTATTCATCTACCTTACATATTCACCTTTCTGGGAGTCTTTCATTTCGTTTTTGATTTGTAAGGCTTCCTCTGCACTCAGGTCCCCCTTTTTCAGCACCACGACCTGCGGCATTTCATCCTCCCGATCACTCTCTTCGCCGTCCTCGTCACAGGGGGGCATAAGCTGTCTCTGTAAAACAGTCATGGGTTTTACAGCATTAAACCCTGCTCGAAAAGGGGCCAAGGAGAACTGACAAGTGAGCGAAGGACTCTGCAAAGTGGTTGAGTGGATACAGTGACTAGAAAGGGACCACAGGCTCTTATAAGTGACCAAAACATCTGGATACTGGCTGCACTTGCAGCAACGGGAGCAAGCTCTCAGTAAAACTCATGCTAATGCTGGATACCTTTGTTTCCACCGTTGGCCCCTCTTTGTAACCGATGTTATCCTTGAATTTCCGCAGAAAAGACGGCTCAGACGGCTTCACCCACGACACGTTTCCCTTTTTGTTCATGGTCTAAGCCGAAGTCTTATGAGCCTGTAGATGCTAACTGTTAATGCTAACTCCCCCCTCTAGGAATAAGCGACCCTGCTCTGACGTCATAAACCATCGCCAATCCCAACGCCAAACCATTATTTCCGGGTTGTGTCGGGAAGGAATGAGGTTTCCAAAATTTATTTAAAATGTTTAAACACATGCTCTGGTGTGTATGGACTTGGTAGGCCGGTTTCCGTCATGGTGGCGGGGAGTTTGTACGCGTTGCTGGCGGGGTTTCTGGGCGCGACGGCGTCCTGCTGCGCTAAACTCTCGGTGGGCGCAGTTTATCTGCGCAGTGTGTGTGAGAGCGGAGCGAGGAGGTGGGAGGTCAACACTGCAGCCTGTGCATGGGTGAGAGCAAATATCCACTTCTTTCACACTGTTCTCTACTGTCGCCTGATGTACGGTACTGTAGTCTCATGGGCGATACTGATTACTGCATGTAGTGTTCTAGTGTAGTGTACTAGTGCAGTGTACTTAACTGTACTGTAGTGTACTAGTGCAGTGTACTTAACTGTACTGTAGTGTCCTATTGTAGTGTACTAGTGCAGTGTACTTAACTGTACTGTAGTGTACTAGTTTAGTGTACTTAACTGTAATGTAGTGTACTAATGTAGTGTACTTAACTGTACTGTAGTGTACTAGTGTACTCTAGTGTAGTGTACTTAACTGTACTGTAAGGTGCTGTAGTGTACTGTAGTGTAGTATATAATTCAATACAGAAATTGCTTTGTCAGTAAAAAGAAATTGCCATGTCAATAGGTTTAGCTCTCCACTTTTAGCTTATGAGACCATTCAACATCATAAATGAACAATATTTGAGACATGATCCAAAAAATGCTCTAACCACAAGATTTAATGTCAGCACCCAGCCAAAAGGCTTACTTTAAAAACCAGCTGCCCTGTCTGAGAACCACAAAATAACAAAAGTGTTCAAAAGTATTTTTTTCCTAAGAAAGGGTAAAGAACTTAAAATGAAAAAGTGAAAGTGACTATTCTTGTCATTGTGCAATGCAGCACAGCACAACACAATGCACATCCATACACACACGTGCAGCAGTAGGGCAACCTCAGGGCAACCTACTGGTGAGGGAATCGAACCTACAATTTTCCAATCCGGGGCAACTCCCTAACCACTAGGTGACGGCTGCCCCAGAATGTCATTTCTAATGGTGCAGTTGTAATCCACAGCTCCACATTCCTCTGCGATTGCTGTGTGGACTCTTGCTCTTCATCTGCAACGCTGTGATGTGGACTTTCTTTGCCAAAGCGCTCAGACACTCCTCGTCCTCAGCCCGAGCCACCGTGACCACTACTGCTTCCAATTTCATCTCTTCTGTGAGGCCACAGAACTACGCAATACAATAAGATTATAACACTTTAGTTATTATAGAAGACTCTGTTTATTAATTAATTACATTTAAATCACTGCAATTTTTTCATGAACAGAGCAGAATGTAACAATTTAATTGATGTGATGCAGTTTTACAAACTTTTTTCTTTTCCCTGTTTTCCACTTTTTCAGGCATTCCTTGGACACATTATTTTTGGGGAAAGCCATGCTTTGTTGTGGTGGGTTGGCATCTTCATTACATTACTTGGGCTCTTTATATTGCATGGATCATCTCCCCAGGACCAACACTTGGATGTGAAAAAAAATGAATGAGTTGTCAGAATGTGAAAATAGGAAAAGGGCTGAGCAACTATGGGTTAAATGTTTTTATATACATGTTTGTAATTTAATGACTACTGTATCAGTTATCAGTTTTGTCTTTACTCATGTATGATATTGGTGGAGAATCTGGAAAGAGCACTGTTATATACTAACGTAGTTGAAGTGAAGTAAAAAAGTTGATCATATCGTTTATTATATATTAAAAAGTTACTTGTAATTTCACTGCCTGTTTTGATTTACGCACGCACACATTCTTACAGGCTAAAAAACAAATCACTACATACCCTCAAACCACACATGAATGGAGGAGCAGTACCAGCCTACTTTACTTTACTGATTCTGAACTTAATAATAAGCTCATAGATCGGTGTCCTTTGGGAAACTAGTTTAGCCAAGTCGTGTTTAAGTACCCTCTCAAAAGCTTTTAGGAATTGTTTGAAAGAAACCAAAGACTCAAATGAAGCTGTACAAATCTTCAGAGTAACTCTTTTATTCACATTAAATGGTTTTTGCGTATAAAAGCACAATAAATTCACAATTCAGGTCTTAAACAAAAGAGTTGCATCCTGAAAATGTCCACAAATATACTGTATGAACTCAAAGAAAGAAATGTCATTATAAAAAAAAAAACAACAGATAAATATAAGATGGGGCTCTGTGTATAGGTCACTTAATGTATTGCTTCATGTAGAAAGTTCAAACCTAGTTATAGGACTCCATAGACTATCAGTCATTTACTTAAGATTCTTTTAGAAAGGCAAGATCTTATGTAGAGGATCAGCAAAAGCCATATCTCTCCATTTAGTTTTACAGGATTACCCAGGGCTGTATATGTTTGAAGATCCAAAGACCTCCAAAAATAGCTCGTTTTTTTTGTTCAGGTCATATATTTTGGCTTTAAAAAGCTTCACATGTAAAGGTTTTAGAAACTTTAAGGCACTTAAAGGCAAGAAAATGAAAAAGCTGAAATGGTATGAAGGTTTAGAGTATGCAGTTTCCAGGAGCCATGCTACTTGTGCTTGAGGTGTAAAATTGCTGAAGGTCTTTCTTGAGAAGTTAGGAGTTGTTAGACGCTTGTAGATGCTTTATAAAAAGGCTCCGATTATGAGCAGTGGCCCAGATCGTGACTTATGATTTCTGCAACCACTAACTGGACCAATGTGAGATTTATTTCTCAGTAATTATCTCCAAAAAGACGAGGCCTCGGTCAGTCTGGCTCATCTGCAGCCGCAGGCAGAACTCAATGGAAAGCAGGATGTTCTGCAAAGGTCTCAGCTTAAGGCTACCATTCCTTCAGTCAAGGATACTGGCAAAGCATAAGGCTCCTTTCTCTTCCTTGACTTTAGGATGAGGAAAAAATCTGTCAAAAACAGGCACTTTGCGTGCATTAGCGCTTTTGTGTTTCCAACCGTTTTGAAAGTTCAGTGCAAAACCAACTTTGGTCAACATGGCTTTAGTGTTGTAAAGGGATCTCAATGACATCCTCCTCTATGATTTCACCCTGTGGAGCTGTAAGGATGTTGGATGACGTGTCTGTCCTGCAGGAAAGATCGGAGAAGGGGCTGAACCAGGACAAAGAGAGAGGGCCACCAAATGCTAACTTCATGGCCTCCCAGCACGTTGTCTTCTCCCATGTCGGAGATTCTCGCTTTAGCCGCTCAATACCCTAAAAGAAAAGCAATATTTTGAGATGTGATAATATCAATTCTGATTGAATTAAAGGAACATGACTAAGTGAAATTCCTGTGAATGCACTGGAAAATAAAGTAAGCACAATGTTACTATGGAGAACGTGGGAAAACGGGGAATAAATAACACTGCACATGCACCCAGCTGCTGCAGGTATGCAGTCACCCCTAAAGTAGCAATCCTAGCCCAACTAAAGAAAATGGCTTGATTGTCACCATATGGAGGAATAAAAAGAACATGCAGCATGCTTTCATGTTCAATCTACAACAAAAGTAAAAAAGCAAAGGTTTTTCCATGTCCGCATGCATTCAGGCATCCAGTTCTACAGCTGTGTGGTGGATCTACATTTTTAATCATAATGATCAAAGCTTACCTCCATCTCACTCCAATCAGAGCGACATCAAGCTTAATTAATAATTCCTTCTTAACACTATGTTTCTATTTTACAAATGTACAAATGTAAAATAGGCTTAGAACAAGAAAGTAAAGAATATAGGAAAGACAGAGTTACCAAGACAAAGAGAAAGACAACAGGTTAAGAAATATGCATTGCAATTAAAGTTTCATTTCAAATCAGTTCACCGGCGTATTAGTATCTAAACCTCTGTTCATCTTCTAATAATTCATTACTTTAGGGCTGGCAAATATGAAGATATTCATCCTTATTGTGATAAACTGCCTCACAATGTTATTTTCTATCAGGATATTACCGATGATTAAAAACACTGACCAGCTGCAGCTTTCTTTATAAAGAAAGCAGAATTGATCCCTTTAGATGAAGGTTCTTCTGCTTGTTCCTTCTCCATTCCACTTTTCAGACGTCAGAAAAAAAATTGTTTATGGTCTTTCATCATGTCTCCTGAATAATTAGGCCATATCGCCCAGTCCTGTGCATTTCCAACTTAAACCTTTGATCACTTTTGGCTAATTTACACCATTTTAAGGTCAAACAAACACTACATCACATTTAGATAGAAGGGTAACACGGTCCTTGTTCATAAAGCTCTTAACACAAACCTTTGACACAAACCTCTTCAATGTGCTCCAACTTGCAGCATTATTCTTACAAGCTTTATCATTTGGATTGCACCTCACACCCTTCCTCATACAACATAAAATTCATCATGTATTTAAAAAACCACATGTACCATAGCAGGCCATGGCTAAAAACAATCTATACTTTATTTACATGTTCATAACAACTGAAAAGTAGAGAGAAAAATCTGAAATGGATTAAAATGAGCCATTTTCCATCAGTAAGTAAGCTCTCATTGAACATTGCTGTTGATGCACTCAATATTCCCATCACTGATTTCGTATGTTTTTACAAAACTCTAAATACCGTCCGATTATAACTCACTTGATCCATATGACAGATAACATGTTACATTACCATTTCGAAAAAACAAACCAGATGGTTAAGTATTTGCTGAGATTGGTGTCATTGCAAAATAGAAATAGAAAGAAACACTGGAAATGAAAGGTTAATACTCAATGATAAAGACATAATATAAATAACAGGTATCATATACAAAATTGAAGAGTGTATTGGCACATACTTAAATCGATTGGCTCATTCTCCACCTCAAATAGGGGTATAGATGTGGATAAATGTATGTGTACAGAAGATTACTGAATAACAAATTTAAGGGTCCCATCCCAGAGGTTACCGTTAAGGAATATGAAGAGATGCAAAGATAATCAGGGGTTTTGAATATTTGTCTCCTTACAAGGACAAAACAAAGCTGATTTCGCCTCAATGGTGAGTAAAATGCAAGACGCACTGCTCAAGTCGGGATTACAATCATGTTCAAGGATGCCGGCGGGTGTCTGGGAGTTAAATGGGTCCAGTGAATTCCAGTCTCTACCTTAAAGCTGGACAGGGGAGGGGACTATTCTTCCTGAACTCAGACCACATACTGGTAGGGATCAGCTTTTCCATGGTCAGGTGTAGAAAAGGGGCTAAACCATGCTATTGAGAAGGGGTGTCCAAATACCGCCTTCATGTTCATCCATTTAGTTTTTTTAGCCCATCTTCTCTCTTCCTTTTTCAACTGCTCTATGCCCTAAAAACAAGAGACAACCAAGACTTCAGAGTGTGTGCGTGAACAATGTGCTCCAACTAATAATAAACTTTGATCGAAGGAGCCATTGCCCTCCAAACCAGGCACAAAATCCACTGCATCTTTAAAGAACAAGTTTAAGTGGAGAAAGAAACCCCCAACTCTTAAACCCTCCACAGATGAAAGCTTCAGAACCATCAGTACTTCAGGAAAAGGAGATTCAAGTCTACTTATCCCTTAGACCCTTAAAATCAAGTGTTCTTATGATCAAAACAGAAAACAGATTAAATCATTTGTAGAAAAATAAGCCTCTATTACACAACCTCAGCTCGTTTACTGATTTAAAAAAAGGAAAGGTTTGGGGAACGTAGCTACTAAAGAACTCAGTTTGACCAGTTATCATAAAGTTATCACTTTTTCATAATGATGACCAATTTTGAGGCTCTAAGAAGCAACTAAAAAAAAAGAATAACCAACCCACTAAAACAAGCCCGTTGTGCACCTGGCTTAAGGTTCTGGATGAAAACACAGTGTTAATGATTTTTCACACCATGGTTATTTGAAGGTCAATAATGGTGACAACATTAGCATGTATTGTGCTAATCCTCAGGCTGGACTGCAGGGCACTGCCTAAAAGCATCCATCTAAGCCCAAGAAATGACTCATTTATGCTTCCTCTCCACTGGAAAGATGGGTGTTTTGTAGATTGCTTTATTCCACATCTCTTGGTTTGCAAGCTGCCTTTAAAAGTTGTCCACAAGCTTTAAAATATTGAAGAAAACTAAAGATCTTGGGCACTGAGTACCTGACAGAACAGCAATCTTCAATAATCGATTTTTAATCGTAGATTACATCCCAGATCAGAAACTGACAACAACTTTCTACAGATGCTTTCACAGCAGGAATGGGGAGAGGGGCAGAGGGTAAGGGTTTCAGGTCTCTTACCGTCTCATCTGTACAGATGGAATGGACTTGGGTGCCAAACATCACAGAGGTGAAGATGAGGAAGAGGAGGCCTTCAAAGCACAGGAGGATGAGGAGGATGACTGTTGCTGGAGGTGAGAAAGTACTGCATTCTGGGGTGGGAGGGGAGAGGGTAACCACCCAACACTCAGTATAGGGTACAGATAAGAGGATACCACTGCTTCAATGGTGCCAGAGTGATGCAGCGTCTATGGTCTCAAAGCACATCTGGATACTTCACCACTACTAAAGCATCAGTTAACCTTAAACGATGTTTACTAGATCACTTCATAAAACGTTTAACAAATTAATCTCATAGAACATAATTAGCACTACATTTGATAGTAATAATTAACATTCAATAGTAGACTATTTGCATGGAAAAAGCTTGTAAACACACTTCCTGCTCAGCTGTTTGTCAATGACAATGACCTTTTTTAAAAGAAGTGAGAACTTGAAATAACCTGAAGATCTACATGTCCATCTATCTGTTAACGCAGCAACATAATTCTCTCCCATTAAAAATGGAAAAACAAGGCTCAGGTATTCTAAAGTGTTACGGTGTCAAATGATTTTACTTACTTGTCCAGTCATCTTCAAAGCAATACAAAAAATGGAAGACCACCATGACCAAGGCATGCAGAGAGATGAGTGCAATGTACATCTGGAATGCGAGAGGTGTTCAGGGTTAGAAAAGGACTGCAGATGTGCATGTCATTAACAACTAAGCCACATGAGCTCCAATCACTTGCAGCATTACAGTAACAAACCCAACACATTTCTGCACATAATCAAGAGATCATTCATTTGAATATCAGTGAGATTGTTGTGTGTTGCCTCTGCTATTCTCATAACCCTCAGCACCACCTGACCTCAACCTTTGTCTTGTGTATTTCCTGAAAAATCTGCTATATTAAAGAATTCCAGCTACTCTACTCCATCATTTAACTCTGAATACATTACCAGTAGCACATTATCATCACTGACAAAGTATGAAACCTGAATTATTGAAATAAAATTGAACAATATTTAGCTACATTATCAGCTTTCTCACTTATATTGTCTGTACAAAGAGGTTACGTACCGTGAAGAGCACAAAGTACTTCTGATTATTTTCACCAACACAGTTGTTGACCCAAGGACAGTGGTGGTCCATCTTTCGAATGCACCTCTTGCAAACACTAAGTGACGGAGAAAAGCAAGGTAAAGTCAAAGTTGAAATATACAGATTACACACATACACACCTTATCATTTTATCACTATATACATATTTTCCAGAAAACATCAGTAAGCGATATAAGTAGGTTTAATAAGCATCAAATAGAAAGAAATGACAGGTGGCTCAAGACTTTTTCGCAGTGCTGTGTGTGTGTGTGTGTGTGTCTCTATCTATCTATCGATCTATCTATAACAATCCCCGTCCTAATCGTCTGTAATCATCTGCAGCTTTTTTCTTCATTCGGTTATTTTGCTTGAATGATTTGAAAAAGAATGTTCCCCTCATTAGATAAATATATTTATATACCTTGAAGTGTAATATACCTACGCTGATTGATGCTGAAGAAGTCGCCAAATACTCCCACTCAAACATCTGGTGCAAACCGCCAACACAATGACTAACAGTTTACTGGTTAAGCTCTGAAGCTTGGGCCAGCGCTTGTCTTTCTTACCTACAGTGATGGGCTCGGTCAGGCTTGATGCTGCAGCATTTGGGACATTTGTAGACCACCTGACCTGGTTTCAGCTGCAGGCTCTCTATGTACTCTTTAGTGGCATTTCCTTTTGGTACAGCCCCCTAAAAGCAGGTTTGAACTGAGTTTATGTTCTGATAATGAAACATGACATTATTGTCTGTCCAGATGTAGCTTGTTCCTTTTAAAGTAAAAACACCCAACAAAACATTCCCAATTCCAGCTCAGTTACATCCAGCTCTTCATAAAGATGGTGCAGACATGGTGATATGATCAGCCATTGCATCAAAAACTGGTTCTAGATCAGCATTCCTGCAAACATCTGTTAAAAGCGACTGTAGCATTTGATGACAGTTTCTTCATTTCTATAGTCACGCTGTGTCCTACACCGCATCATCATACTGCGCCTCCAGTATGTAGGGCTGGATATGGTTTGAGAGACGTTTTGGGAATGTCCAATTTAAAGAAGCGAAATTTGCATAGCAACCAGGCATTGGCTGACTAACATCTTGGCTAAAATTGTTTTTACTTTAAGGGCATTTTTCCTTCGCTTGTAAAATTACATATGTTTCGACACCAATGACAGGTTGGACTGGATGCCAACTTACTGGGTCTGTGCACATGGCTCTGAAATGGGAAGCCAAGGCAAGAAAGGCGAGGCTGTTGAAGACGATGCCGTTCACCAGGCTGTAGGTGAGGTTCTTTGAAGGAAGGAGCATAACAAATAGCACGACGAACTCCGCGAAGAAAACGAGCAGCCATGTGATGACCCCGCAGACGATGCCACAGGCATCCCGGACGAACCACATGGTGCTCCGTGGGTCATGGCAGGGAGGGACGCACTGCATGGGCTGCGGGCTGACTGCCTGCCTCTCAACGTCCCTGAACCGAGGCACTGGACTTCTCATCCTATCACAAAGGCTCCATGCTGAGAAGAAACACAGGAAGGAAATCACTCGGCATGTGGTTAATGAAAAAGCACTTTTCCTTGGGCAGAATTTCCCTTTAGGTGTACAGTTTCAAAGGGGGATCATTAATAAACCAAGCTTATTTGCGAGAGGAGGGAGCGAATCTTTGTTCCATGCGCAAGCACGAGCGGGTAACGACAAATGGTGCGTCAGAAGGTCATCCTTAGGCTGCTTAATTAATCCAGTTTTAATTCGGATTATGATTTTGACATTCAGTGATTATTAAAACATTCATAAACCAAATAGTGGAGAAAAAGGCTTAAGCAGAGAAGGACCCACTAGAGTGGTGCAGATGATCCTAGATCCTCTACATCTCCAATCTGGCAAATAAATATCTGAGAATCCCAGCCAGGCTCTTCAGGTGGGAATACAGTTACCTGCATGCGCCCGTCTCTGAAACCTGATCAGGTAAAGGCTTTTAAGCAGCAGCGCCAGCCTGTTGGCAACAATACTTTACAATCCTGGAACAGTGCAGTAATTCTTATTTATTCTTATGTTGATCTAATTTAAATGATTTATATTATAAGATCAATTTAAATATTGCTTAGACAAATTTCTATATTTAGTTTTTTTTTAAATTGTTTCCATTTAACTATAGCTCAAAGAAAAAGAAAATGATATACATTCTATAAAAGAACCACAACGAAATTGGACTTCTGCATTTAACCCATGCACACAAACACACACCGTGTAGCAGTGGGCAGCTATGAAAGCGCCCAGGGAGCAGTGACGGGGACGGTACCTTGCTCAAGGGTACCTCAGGGCAACATACTGGTAAAGGGTTTGAACCCACAATCTTCCGATTCTGTGGCCAACTCCCTAACCACTAGGCCACCGCTGCCCATTTGGTCAATATGTGATGTTTCCAAAGTTGTGTTAAATAATCCTGATCTCGGTATGAACCAAAATAATCCTGATGATGATTTTTGCCACAATCAAGCAGCCCTGGTCACATTTAATGACAAAAGAGCTCTTCAGCACATAGGATCTGATCCCAGACTGAAAAAGTCATCGTTGTATCGTCTTAAAAAAGCAGTAACTGATCCTAGGAAATATTATATATAGACTCAATGGAGACTTTAATGTAAATCTTTTTTTTTTTAAATACTAAAATATATATTAACACTCAGTGAATGTAAGATATTTCACAGATCATCCATCTTTTAAACAAATTTTAATTTCACAATCACTTTAATTTCATGTAGCTGATCCAGTAACTTTGCTCTGGGTCCAGGGCTAAAGCAACCATGGCAGAAGCTCTTTAGGAATTCAGGAAACGTGACGTCATTGAAGTGATCTGTCAGGATGAATTCAGCACCACACTCCTGACCCCTGGTCTGGGACTCGAACACACAACCTTGTGGTGATTAGGCCTAGTCCCTGATGATGTCACAGGATCTGGTGGTATCGTTAATTAATAAAGAGCATAACATTTTTAACATTTCTTAAAGAGGAAGCCGTGTAACATAAACAATCTGGAGCTTTTTAAAAACAAAATTCTATGCAGGAACATCCAGAACATCTGTTTTTAGTAGAAGACTTCAGTTGGTGCTTTCTGCCCTCTGACTGTGCCTTTAATGCCCTGCAGCACTGGGTGCCAGGCTCCTTGCCCTTGTGCCCACAGGATGGGTTCGAGATGAGGAGATACGAGCAGGTCCTCTTGATGTGAAGCTGCTGCTCCTGTTTCCTCGGCAGGTCAGGAGTGTCAGATCTGCTCCTACCGCGCAGTTTGGGCAAAGTGGGCGAGATGTGGAGGAGACGAGCCGAGAGCTCGGCCCACAGGCCGGTCCAGGAGCGCGGGCGCTGAGAATCGGCCCGGATTATTCCCGAGCGGGGTTTTTCGCCGTTTATCCGCCGTTTAGGAAGAGCGGAGAGGCGGCGGGACCTGGCCGGCCGATCAACACTCACCTTCACACCGAGAACCCTCCTCACTTCCCCCCAAACAGCAGCGGCGCGGCGCGGCGCGGCAGGCGAACAGCGGAGCGGCCCGGACCCGCCGATCACATCGGCTTCGGGAGGAAAATCCGGCTCGACTGCAGAACCGGAGTCCAGGAGAACCGCATTCTTCAGCCTGTCCTCCTCCCAGAGACAGAGACAGAGGAGGAAGTACAGGCCACTCCCACACACACACACACACACACACACACACACACACACACACACACACACACACACACACACACACACACACACACACACACACACACACACACCCGTATGGTGTAGTATTGGATATAGTAACAGCCTTATACAGTGACATCATTAATCAAAAATGGTGTAAGGGTATAAGAACATTAGAACATAAAATAATAATAATATAATAAATACATAATAAAATATATACTAAAATAATAATAATAATAATAATAATAATAAAATAATAATAACAATTATTATTATTATATTTTATATCGCATATATATATATATATATAATATATATATATATATATATGCATGTATATTTGTGTGTGTGTATTTTTTTCATAGCGACAGTTAATTGTGAACATTAAATGAATGTATTTTATTCTATGTAATTTTATTTAATTTTATTTATATATATATATATATATATATATATCAACATACATTTAAAAGATAAAATTGTTGGTAGCTGCCTTTTGAAAAAAAATCTCAAATATCAAGGTTGCTAAGTTGGCAACATTGACTCCGAGGGGTCTTGAACGTCGCATGCCGTGTGAGCGGCCGGAAGTTCCGGTCAGAGCTCAACAGATCTTGAAGTCATACGCGCAGCTCCGTGTTTCGGCCTCGATGTGCGGCGATGAGTTGGAGATCAGCGGGCGTGCGGAACGTTAAGGAGAAGCTGCAGAGAAGGGACGATGGCTGGTCTGGTGTTCACTGTGCAGCGAAGCGGGGCAGCCCGTCGAGCCACCGGCCCAGTCTGACAACTCCTGTCGAAAATGAACTTTATCGCCTGTTTCGTTTGGTTGCCACGCGGAGCGGCGCTATAAGAGCGGCGGGGACTCTGTTTGGGTCGTTCTTAGCAGCCGGCTAGCTCACTAGCTGAGTGGGGTTTCTTCAGGCGGGTCAGTGAAGCTGCTCAGCGCTGCCTGTGATTTGTTTACTCACAAACTGAGGCGAAAAAATCCAGTTTATGAACTGCTGACTTTACTGTAATGCTCATTTTTTAGATTATCTCTCCAGCTTTAGCAGACCTCATCATAACCAGTGTGTTTCTGTCAGGAAGGCGCAAACATTACTGTCAGTTACGGCTCGTCGATTTTGGCAAAAAGATCATAATCACGATTATTTTGCTCCATTTTCCAGATCACGGTTATTCGTTCTGTGGAGGGGTTTCTAATTTGAGAGGTTTTCCGAGACATTTCTGTTAAAAACACAAATAAAAGTCTATACCACTCTAAAACTAACATGGATACCAAAAGGTCTGGTGACCATATTCCAAAAAAAGGCCAAAACGTGCTGGGAAAGCGTGTTCAGATATTTATCTTCAATTTGGACCATGCTACAAGCTAAATTAATGCTAATCTAGAATCAGACCAAAGATTGGTATGTCCAGTTTTTATTTCCAGATTGAGATGTTTTGTGAGAGAAGGAAAAATCTGGTTTTCAGGATTTTGACTTTGGGGCAGCGGTGGCCTAATGGTTAGGGAGTCAGCCCCGAGGAGTTTGAATCCCAGACCAGTAGGTTGCCCTGAAGTACCCTTAAGTAAGGTACCGCCCCCATCACTGCTTCCCGGGCACTTTCAATAGCTACCCCCTGCTGCATGTGTGTTAAATGTAGAGGCTGCATTTCGTTGTGGCTCACAGTGTGCTGTTCCATGTTTAACTTTCACTGTAAAGTTTTTTTGTAAGTCTTTTAAAAAAGCATGTCTTTTGAACACCATTTCATGTCTTTTTCTTTGAAATTTAAATTGAAGCAGCTTGGAGGTGTAAACTTCATGGTATATGCATTTAAATGAGTCATATATACACTAAAACTAAATAAATTGCCCCAAAAATGTAAGTAATCTCTAAGATTTTTTTTGACAGATACTCTCAGAAGTGGCTGGGATGCTTTGATCTTTGTTTTCCAGATTGAAAAGAGCTTCTAGGATGGTCACCACTCTTGTGGGTTCTTCTCAGATTCAGCAGTTTTCTCTGCCTATGGCTTTATGTCGAATTTTGTAATCACTGAATGTCTACATTGTAACTGAAAGTTTGCAGGCCTTCTGTCAGTCCTATAAATTAAACCGGGTTTTGAATGAGCTGATCTACCTTTATATCTTACCCCTCTCCGGTTCCAGCAGGGTCTCCAACTCTGGTCGTGTCCTGCTCAGTTTGGCAGTTCCCCTCTGAAAACACACTCAATAAACCTGAAAAATACTGAGGTAAATCGGCTGTGTCTGAGCAGGGAATCCTCCCAACTGTGCTGGACAGGACCTGACTTATAAGATCGCATCGGTTCACTTTGGGTTCCGTGGCTGAACTGTGTGCATGCGGTGTAACACTATTTCTCTCCCTTTTTTTTTTTTCCAGACATTCTCAATATGGCCGTCACTCAGTTCCGCCTGTTCAAGATATGCACTTGCATAGCATACATCCTTTCTTTCTTTAAAAGACTGATATGCAGGTAAGTCCTCGGTGGCTATCAAGGTGGAATTGTTATGTAATACACCCTAGTATTGTATAATTTACATTTTACACGGTTTGGTCTTTGAGGTTTTTTTTTTAGTCTCTTAGTTAATGGGTTACTTAATGAAAGTCCAGCTTGAGTATATTTTAGTGCATAAGGTTATCAGCTGTCTCGTACAGAGTGTTCAGGCTTTAACACACTCCTACTGTATCATCGTGTATTATGGAGTTTTACAAAGAATGGGCTATAGATAGTCCAGGGATTTTATAATATTTTTGGGCCAAGTCATGCGGTTTCAGGGGGAAAAAAAAGTCATTTTCTTGCATTTTTAAATGATAGCTGCCATTTGTTCAAATGCAATACTGTGCAAGCAGTATTTCTCAGTTGTCATTATAATATAATAATATTTGTCATCAGAGCCACAGTTTTACCTCAACCTTTTCAGGACAGTCCAGAATCAAGCAGGAATAAGAACCTTTCATTAGCTGTATGAAATATCAGCACAACATACCCCTCAGTTAGTTCTTATTCTAATTTAACCTTAGAGCTTACATGTGTTTCTGAAAGCGAGTTTAATGGTACTGTCTGCTGTTAATTGCATTTTTATGCAAACGTGTTTAATGTTAATCCAATGTAATCCAATGATATATATTTGATACTTCAGAGTGAAGTTCATCAAGGAAAGTGAAGGATTCAAGGCAGTAATATTGTTAGAAATTCATTTAAGAGCAAATATCTTACTCTGAGTTTGTAAATAAAACCTCAAGCTGATAGTTTTAAAATACGACGGCTGATCATTGTCTATCTGCTCATGATCAGTAATGGAAGTGAAGTTTTTCCGTCAGTAAAAGTCAAGAGTCATGTGTATTGCTGATGCTGTTACATTTGAATCATAAAGCCAAGGTTGTGTTGGTCATAACATTCAGGGGGACGCCGCACAGCTTTCACATTCTTGGCAGAGGAAACATGCTGGCCGGCCATAAGCACACACAAAGTATGAGTTTCTTACAGTGAGACAAAAATCCCCATAGTGCAGTTTTAAATTAAACTCTCGTAGGGCAATTCTGGCTGAGCTCAGCGAATGGTCCGCTCTCTATCATCCCAGAATATAAGTGTTTTGTTTGACCTTGGGCCAGTTTCCAAAATTTCTGGTTAATATAGCTAAGGAGTTACACTGGTTTGTTAGTGCGAATATGATTTCTCCTTTGTTCACAATAATGCTTTGTCAGCCATGCTCGATCTTTGCAATGGGAACCCCTCTGCACCTGAAACAAATGCCTTAGACCTGTTTCCTAATGTTTTTATTTAGTTTGGATCCTGTGCCCAGCATTCGATAAATTTGAAACACATCCCTTTACCATTTACCATATCCCAAAGGTGCATCTCTGTCAGCATTGTAAATATATTCACTAAGGTCTTTGGCATGTATTCATGACTCCAAACACTACAACTGCACTTCATATCTTTCTCTAATCTGTTAGAGTTAAACTACAAGGTTAAACTCTAGTGAAAGTGATTATTCGTCATTGTGAGAGCACAGCACACAGTGAACCACAACGAAATTGGCATTTAACTCATGCACACAAACACACGTCGTGCAGGGGCAGCTATGAAAGCGCCTACGGGGACAGTACCTTGCTCAAGGGTACCTCAGGGCAACCTACTGGTAAGGGGTTTAAACCCACAATCCTCCAAGCGACTCCCTAACCTCTAGGCCACCGCTGCCCCAGGGTAATATTTTCACTCTTCATGGGTCATCTGAATGTGTTAGGTTCCCTTTAAAAAAAAGTTCAATTCAGCTTACAATGCTAACAGTAATAGGGCTTTTTGAATACCTATCAGAACTGAATAGGGTCTCATGTTTAGAATATTTTCTCTTGCTTTGAGAACATGCTACAGGCTAAATGAATAAATATTTTATTAGGATTGCAAAGAGGCAGACATCTGAAAATGGCAGACAAAGCATTTTTGCAAGCAAAAGAAAAATCTCACTCATTTTCAGGCCAGTGTCCTGTTCTGTACTAAGTCCTGTACTATATTAGCTAGTTCAAAAAAAAAAATGGACTTTTCATATTGGAGAAGGGTGAAGTAAAATACCACCAAATTGTTCCATTAAGAGCAGTTCAAACCTAAAATTTCAGAAATTTAGTTTTAAATGATGTGAGTTGATGTTCCGTACATAAAAAACACAATATGTAGTAGATATGTTGGTTGTGGTTATGGGTTTCAGTCCCAGACTCCAATACTGCTTTATTAGTAATGCTGAAAATAAGAACTTGTCTTCAGAAATTTCAGTCATTGGCTTTTTGTTTATTTTTAAGCAGTACCTACATGATCAAGAGACTTAAATAAAATAACTTTGATATTACATTACAACTACTAGTAGCTGCAGTAACCCATATCAGATCATTAGGAATATATAGTAATTACATTTAGACATATGGTAGTTTTTATTTATTTTTTTAAATTTATTATTATTATTATTTTTTAACTAGACATTAACTAGCCTTGTAAAACTGTGGAATTAGCTATAATTTATTCATATTTCTGTACAAATATGACCTTAACCATCAGATTTTCAGAAATCCTAACTGTAGATTAACAGAACCCAGCGAAACAAATGGGCCCAAAATACTTCTTGGCAATGTATTTAGTTGGCAAAAGTTATGCAATAATGCTTAGTGTGGTTGTTAACTTTGTATGCATAATGTATATTAATATGTTTATCAGTTATTATACATTAGATTAATTCAATATATAAAAACTATTTTTGTTAAACCTCTATATTATGTATCTGTCAGTAAATAAATTCTCTTTTTTATTATTCCTCCTCTTGTTAATAGATCTGGAAGATCAAGAAAACTGAGTGGTGATCAGATCACTCTTCCCACTACTGTTGATTATTCCTCTGTTCCTAAACAGGTAGGTGTTTCTCTAATCTTAGTGTTTGGCTAATTTGCTTTATACAGAAATTGATAATTGCAGTTTATTTACATTTTACATTTGTTTTGTTTTGTGCGTTCTTGTGTCTTTCTACCGTAGCCAGAGATTGAAGAATGGAGTTCTTGGGATGAAGAGGCTCCCACAAGTATAAAGATTGAGGGTGGTAATGGAGCTGTTCCACCGCAGCAAAACCAAGCAGAGGAGGAAGAGCCAGACTATTTCAAAGACATGGCTCCCACTATCAGGAAAACACAAAAGGTCGCTTGATATTTGCATTTGGAGTCTTTGTACTTTCTAGACTTTCCGCAATATAACTCTTCTCACAGGTCTCTACCTCTGTTTTTGCCTTTTCCAGATTGTTTTGAAGAAAAGGGAGCCTGCAAATTTCTCCCTCGCCGATGCTGCAACAGGCTTCTCCAGCAGACTGGCCGCCACTCAGGACATGTCCTTCATCCAGCCGTCAGTAAGTACGGTTCTCCTGTTAGGCCTGTGAATCTTGATTTCCCTTTCAACTGAATGTACACCAGGATCTTGTCTGTGGTGTTCACTGATACAAAAAAATAGTTTGAATAGGTTATGATAATTAAGGTTATTTAAAAAAAAAAAAAAAAAAAAAAGATTTAATACATACATTTGGTCTCCCTACCACATTTTTGAGGGGTTTTATTTAAACTTAAGTTCTGCTTGTTATGTTGTGCTGTTGGACAGAGCTTAAGAAGACATATCTTTTGAGTGATGCTATAAAAAAAACTTTGCAAACGCTCCTATCCAGAGTGCCTTCCAATTCACAGACACGGTCTCCCTGGAGCAACTTTAGGTTAAGGGTTTTGCTCAGGAACCCCATGGTGGTGATGCTGGAGGTGGAACTCGAGCCTGTGACCTCTTGGTCCACAAGCATGTACCCTACCACTAGACCACCTAAACCTTGGTCACAACAATGATGAAAAATACTGTGCTTTTCATTGTACATTTGAAACCACGTTTTAATGTAAAATGTGTTTGACTTGTGTTATTTTATACCTGCCTATGTGTTAAAATATGCAGGCTTGGACCTGAAAATTTAGACCCAAATGAAGTTTAGTAAATAGTATCTAGTATCACATCATGGTCCAACTAACATGCATGTACTTGCATGGTAATTGTGCAGTGTTACACAATTAATACACAGTTGTGTATTGTGTTTATCTGCTCACTATCTACATTTATTAACTGTTTGTGTGGTTTGCAGGCAGAGTTGGGGGACCTGGATAACTGGCAGGAGGACAACAATGCTTGGGAGGATGAATCTGATGCTGCATGGGAGGCAGAGGAAGTGCTAAGGTATCACCATTATTTGCAGCCTGGAATTAACATTATCAAGCGTTTAACTGCAGTGTGCAGAATCAGCATTCATACAGTCTTGAACAGGAAGGAAAGTCACACGTTTCATTAGGTTTCTCTCTTCTCCGGACAGCAGTGGTCTAGTGGTTAGGGAGTTGGCCCCAGATCTGAAGATTGTGGGTGCGATTCCCTCTCCAGTAGATTGCCCTGAGGTACCCTTGAGCAAGGTACCGTCCCTGTCACTGCTCCTCGGGCGCTTTCAATAGCTGCCCCCTGCTGCACGTGTGTGTGTATGGGTGAAACACAGAGACCAATTTTGTTGTGGTTCACTGTGTGCTGTGCTGTGACCGCGCAATGACGAAAATAGTCACTTTCACTTTTTTCACTTTCATGTGTGCAGAGATGCTGTTCCTCTAGTTGGTCACTAGATGGCAGTATAAAGACACATTTTAATGATTATTGTGCTTTATTGTTATTTAATTGTTATTTTGTTAGTGGTGTTTGGGTTCTTTGTACTTGGTTACATGATTCCCAGATATAACTGACTATTTTCAACTATACAGGTTGGTTGTAAGGCATGGGTTTTGGGCTAATATTCATTCTTTCTGTGGGTGTGGTGGTTACAGACAACAGAAGATGGCAGAGAGGGAGAAGCGAGCTATGGAACAGCAGAGGAAAAAAATGGAGAAGGAAGCGCAGAGAATGATGAAGAAGGAGCAAAAGATCGCAGTCAAGCTTTCATAACATTTCTAAGGAGCGCTGGACACTCAAAAATCCAAATGTCCTTCACCAATACCTTTCATCCTTTTTATCCATTTTGCAACACTTTGCTTTTTTTTGTTTTGCCATAAATCCTGGAGTCCAATGACCTTTTAATGAGAATTCTGCCAGTGTTTGACTTCCTTATATTGTATTGATTACAATAACAAAATATCTTCTTTTGTGCATCATGGAGCATTGGGAATATAATAGACCTGCAAAAACCTGGCGGGTTGTAGTAAGTCTGTATTTATGAAACTTGAAAGACTTTGAGGAGAATGGCAGGAATTTATTTTTATTGCCATCATGATTATTTTGTTACTGTGCTTTGAACACTGGAATTCGTGAAGAGGTATAATATTTTTAATTTGAGATCATCCAAATAATGAATTAATTTATGCAAACCCTTCTTTTGCTTAGTCTGGTGCATTGTGGAACATAATGGTTAGCTTGTCATCATGTCCCCTTTCTTTGTGATAAGGTGAGCATAACTGTGATTAAAAGTCAACACAGAAAGAGGCCTTATGTAATGGCATGTCCTTTCAAAAAAGGGAGGATTTTTTTCTTTCTCTGAGGTTAGTGCCAATTGCAGGTAAAATGAAAAGCATGAGAGTGAGACTGTCTTCGTCCGTTAAGAATATCAGAGCATCGGTTTAGTCTGGACCGGGACAGTGTTTGTCTGTGTATATGATGGAGTGGCCCATTTTCAAGGTTGATATTAAGGGTGTTAAATTGTTGGTCGTCATTTGTGCAGTTTCAGACTGTCGAATGGTGACCAAAGCAACTCGTGTCGGATGTTTGATGAAATGCTGTTTCCAGTCACTGTAGTAGAAGGCGGCGTCATAAAAACAATCTGGAGTTTTGGGAGGTAATCATCTTCTTTTGATCACTGTAACTGGATTCTGGTTTGCTTTTTCAGACTGGCTGGAAGACAGAAAAACGTTCCCCATCTGTCTGCTGATCATGTTCTAATGCTCAGGGCTGTTTTAAGGTGGAGAGAAAGTTGGCAATAGCACCGTCTTGCACCGGCTATAATCAAAAATCATTGGTGAGCCATGAGGGATAAAGTACAGACAGTAATTAACTTCCTGCCTTTGGTTTCCTTTTTTTTTCCAGTCAGGGTGGTATTATTCCAAAGATTGATTATTAGAGATGTGTAGGAGAATGTTTTAAGGTGTTTTGTTTTGTTTTTTTGTTTTTGTTTTTTTGGTTTTTTTTTCTGCAATGCATTGGGGAAAGTATACCAGGGTTGATTTTACCATTTGTGGCAAGGCAATGAAGTGCATGGTCATGGTTTTGTCAAACATTTGCTTCCATTTCTTTGCGCACATTCCTCCTTCACCCATAATAAATGTTTGGAAAAACCATATCTTGATTCAGTCTGATCCTAAAAATGATCCTTTCAGTTTTCTCCCTCTTTGTTTTTTTGCTCCCTCTTTTGTAAACTGGCTGACTAGTGCAGTTCTTACTGCTGGATTTGAACGTAAAACATGCCGTGCTGGGGAATCGGTGCAGAGGAAATTACAATCGGAACAATTTTTTACTTTTATTTTCGCCCAGTACTTACACAAAATATTGACTCGCTACATAGATGTACAGCACTGTGCAAAAGTTTTAGGCAGGTGTGGAAAAAAATGCTGTAAACAAAGAACGCTTTCAGAAATCTAAATAATGATTGTTTATTTTTATCAATTTACGAAATGCAAAGTGAGCGAACAGAAGAAAAATCTAAGTCAAATCAATATTTGGTGTTACTACCTTTTACCTTCAAACCAGCATCAGTTCTGGCCCCACAGAGCCCTGATCTCAACATCATCCAGTGTGTCTGGATTACATGAAGAGACAGAAGGATGTGAGGAAGCTACATCCACAGAAGATCTGCGCTCAGTTCTCCAAGATGTTTGGAACAACCTACCAGCCGAGTTCCTTCAAAAACTGCAAGTGTACCTAGAAGAATTGATGCTGTTTTGAAGGCAAAGGGTGGTCACACCAAATATTGATTTGATTTAGATTTCTCGTTTGTTCATTCACTGCATTTTGTTGATTGATGAAAATAAATGAACACTTCCATTTCTGAAAGCGTTCTTTGTTTACAGCATTTTTTCCTCATCTGCCTAAAACTTTTGCGCAGTATTGTAGATCCTCACAGTCCACTGAGGTTTAATGTCATGTTAGTCGAACAGACGAGAGATACCCTGCTGAATAATCTAATGTCTGCTTTTTCAGAGCTTATTCAAGGTCAGCTGTGTTGTTCTGACTGATAGAATATTCTAGTCCTGAGAATGACGTCGTAATCCCCATCTGTCTCAGATACGCCCCCGGTCCTCCAAAGCTCACACAGCCTGACCCACTTTGAAATGAAAGCAGCTTCCTTGATTCAAGAGGAGAGGATAACAAGCATGTCTGTCCATAATATGATTTTGTTGCATTTTAAGCATTTTGCCCTTCAGTTGAACTAAAAGGGGAAAAAGCCACAGCATTGCAGGAAGAGGATTAGTGTTACATCAGCATCATACCGCAAGAATGGAGGACACAGTTCCTAGTCCTTGGGGACTGTAGACATCCAGCACTATCAGCTGCCTTTAGATGATCCACATCATTGTGAAAGTCCCCCCCGACAGCTAGATGAAAGAAAACTAGCATACGATTTGGGTTATGAGTAGCAGTAGTCAACGGCATGTGCATTTCTCTGTATGAGTAATCGAAGATTTACATTATTGTGTGGTGTACATTTTTGGATAACAAAAAGTGATAAAGGAAGAACAATCAGTGCCATAGGTTTTTTTTTATTGATATTTTTCCAGTTTTTCACTTCTGGCACCCATATTTCACATTTTAGATTAAATGTAGGTTGTATGTAGGCTTAGGCAGGCCGTGATGTGAATTGTATGTACATTTAAAGGGGTGTGATACGGGTGGCGGTGGTCTAGTGGTAGGGTACTCTCCTATGGCCCTATGGATCAAGAGGTCCCAGGTTCTAATCTGTCCTCTGGCACTACCACCACTGGGTCCCTGAGCAAGACCCTTAACCCTGAGTGTCTCCAGGGGGACTGTCCCTGTAACCAGGACATGGAAGTCACTCTGGATAAGAGCGTCTGCTAAATGTAAATATGAGTTTCATCATCAGCTCTATTATGACTGATTACTTTGGACTCCTTTTTCTTTCGGCTGCTCCCGTTTAGGGGTCGCTACAGCAGATCATCCATTTCCATTTCTTCCTGTCCTCTGCACCTTCCTCCTTCAAACCAACTACCTGTATGTCCTCTCTCATCACGTCCATAAACCTCCTATTTGTACTTCCTTTTTTCCTTTTCCGCTTGGCAGCTCCATCTTCAACATCCTCCTTCCAATATAATCCTCGTCTCTTCTCTGGACATGTCCAAACCAACGCAACCTAAAATGTCTCCAAAACATCTAACCTGAGCTGTCCCTCTAATATACTCATTTCTAATCCTGTCCATCCTCAACACACCCAACGAAAATCTCAGCATCTTTAACTCTGACACCTCCAGCTCCGCCTCCTGTCTTTTCATCAGTGCCACCGTCTCCAACCCATACAACATAGCTGGTCTCACTACTGTCCTGTAAACCTTCCCTTTCACTCTCGCTGGTACCCATCTGTCACAAATCACTCCAGCCACTCTTCTCCACACATTCCAACCTGCCTGCACTCTCTTCTTCACCTCTCTTCCACACTGGCCGTTACTCTGAACTGTTGATCCCAAGTATTTAAACTCCTCCACCTTTGTCACCTGGACAAAAAGGTTAAAAATCCCTAAACTTTACAGAAAGAGTAGAAGCAATTGTATTAGAAAGGCTTTCTGAGCTCGCTAAGCAATAAAGATCTTGGCACTAGTGGTGGACAAAAATCCTTACTTTTTAATGGAAGATTATTGAAAAAGAATTGTCTTTACATAGAGTGGTTAGAGACCAGGCACCATAGGCAAAAGGTTGTGGGTTTAAATCTCCGCGCAGTAGGTCGCCCTGAGGTACCCTTGAGAAAAGTACCGTCCCCATCACTGCTCCCCGGGAACTGGTGTGATGGGTAAAACGTAGAGAAGTGTGTAGTCACTTTCACTTTCACTTGACTGAAAAGCACCTCTAAGTGGGTCTGAAGTTTGAACTTGATTTTTATTAAGCAGCAGGCAAAGACCAAATTTAGTAACTATACAATAGTGTGTTTCTCAGTACTTGGACTTGCCAAATATTTAATTGAAATGGCCAAGACTGCACTCTGATTGGACTGATGTCAGGCGCAGATAAGAGCTGCAGTAATTATTCTTCTGGCTTACTTTGTGGGTCTGGGTTACACAACATTTCAGCCTCATCTGGCAGACTACAATATGAAGGAATGACAGCCAGGAGCTGAAAGCAGTGGCTGGTTAATGATGGAAGTCCATTTAAAATTTATGAATCTATATTCTTCCGCATTCCCTCAGTGAAAGTCTCTCATGTTTTCTTATGTAAAATGTTTTCTGTTTTGGCAGAAAAGTTAACAGGAGTGCCTATTACTAATACCTCTCTGCAGTCAGCTCAGCCCTGGGGAAATTTAAAAGCCTTTCAACTTTCAGGCATTTGTGTGAGATGCACAGTCACTTGGCGAAAAAAGAGAAGAGCGAGACGCTTTGGACTGAACCTTTCTGTTTTTGTCAGCTTGATGTGCCCACAGTGCTACATGGAAAAATACAAACTAAGCAATTCACCAGAAAAGAAAATGCATTGAAAAGGTGATGCAAATACTTTTATTTAACAAAAACATTTGCCGAAAGGGAACACAAAGTTTATTGAGCGAGATTACTTAAATCACCGGCGGCAGCCGCTCTCTAGTTCTTTTAGTTGCTGGGATTTTTTTTTATCATTACATTGTTTTTAAGCACTCAGCTGTCCTAGTTCTTCAGGACCTTTGTAGCTTTTTTGGTCAACTCACTGCTGTTTAGTCTATTGCTCAATCCCCTTTTACCTCTGTGAACAAACTGCACAAATCCCTATAAGCTACCCTTCTGGACAGCCTCTCACTTTAGTAAATACTCATCATCTGGGATTAATAGTAAATCCTTCAATCTTTTTAAACTTTCTTTTGGACCTGTTTTTTTCCCTATTTTTGCCAGTTCCTCTTGGGCTGACATTGCCCTGGTTAGAACGTACACACTAATAAACACTATCTGTGCATTTCCTTCTTTTCAAAAAGTGTACAAAGTTCTAGTGCATGCTTGGTTAATTAGGTTCTGCAGTCCATCCATTAAAAATCCCTTTTCCAAAATGAGTGTGTCGTTCACCTGAAACATGTGGAAAAACTTACAGTAAAGAAATGGAGTGTTTAATCATGTCTTTTGTATCAACAAAGGTCTTTAATACTGAGATCTTTACTTGGCG
Organism: Hepsetus odoe; assembly: GCA_017165825.1. Lineage (NCBI taxonomy): Eukaryota > Metazoa > Chordata > Actinopteri > Characiformes > Hepsetidae > Hepsetus > Hepsetus odoe. The sequence continues at coordinate 5,750,103 of CM029379.1, forward strand.
CTGTTTTGGGTCTTCACTTTTGCTAATCTTCAGCATGAGAAATGGACACTCTGTTTAGTCTGGTTTGAATCACATGGGCAGTTAAGAAAAACGAGGCAATTCCTCTACACACCAAAAGCCATTTTTCACAGGGGAGATAATATATCCCTAACAGTTGGTTCGATTTTATACAGCATTGCAGATGTGCTTCAAATGATTTTTATTAAAACACAACCAGATCTCTAAACCTTTTGTCTGCGATTACTTTTTCACTTGGAAAGGCAGAGGCAACGTAATGAAATCATCCTTCCTCCACAAGCGCCACAATCCCAGCCATTGTGGAACGGAGTTAGGCCGTCGTTATCGATCTGTAGAAAAATGACCAACATTGCCACATAACAAGTGGGGTTACCATGCTTTAATAATAAATATATCAACACATTTGATACAAATATTGCACATAGCTCAGGCACATAATTGTACGGTAGCGTCGACCATCTTTAGGAAGTAGGCAAGTGCACAAAGAAACATGTAAATGCTCAAAACACAGGAGAAGAAAATATTCACCGAACACAAATGGTGACTAAGCTTTGGCTGAGGGTTGAAGTCCTCTAGGAACAAATAAACACAAACATATTCCACTGAAATCACTCTACAAAAAGCAAGAGGTGGACTATTTGGTAAATAACAGCACAGGAGCTAAAGGACCACCTACCCTGATGGTCAAGTCATGGCAAAGAGCAGTACAAACGTATGAGGAAAACAAGACAAACGAATCCCTTCAAGGTCACCACTTTTGCCTAAAACAATGGCAACTATACACAGTGCAAAGTAAGTGTGGGAGCTGAAAAGAAAAAGTTGAAACCTACACAAAATGTACAAAAAAACAAAATTAAAATTGATATCCAAGTGCTTTTGTTAGCTGTGCAGACAGGTGAAAGACCATTACACGTGTGGCCCATGTGCGATATGGCGGAGAGAGTGCAATCCCATGATGCAACAGCCACGGATCAAAGCTGCGATGTTGTACACTGGTGCCCCACCGACTACACCGTGCTGAGAGTATAGCCAGGCCACTGTAGGAAGAACTGGTGCTGCCACAGCAACCAGATCAACCAAAAAGCTGTTGCTCCAGTGGCTTTTCCCCACTACCGGCATATTTGCATTACTGCAAGTATTCTTCGTACCGAAATCTAGCTCCTCCATGAATCCTGGATCCATTTCCGAATCTGAGCAACTCTGCTCTGAGCCCCCAGGATCTTGACAAATCAGTGTTTCTGAGTGATCATTAGGAATGTGGACAGACATCCCTACCAATTTTGGATCCTGAGCTTGAAATGCCACCTCCTTCTCCATCAGCTCCTCTGCTTGAAGAATGTTAGGTTCCTGTGCTTTGGGTATCTTCTGGGGCAGGTTGGAAGATGGAGTCATCAAGCTGGAGAACCCAGTTTTTTGGAGTTTAAGAAGCTGCAAAAGAAGGGCTTCCAGATCAGGGGTATACAAGACTTCATCAGTCTGGATTGCCTTCTCCTCACAATGTTGATGGTCATCAGAGGCCTCACCGGAGACCTGATCGTTTGTGCTCTTCTCTGTTTCTTCAGAGACACTCTGTACTAAAGTGGACAATTCTGGTGGATGGTTCATGAGCTTGCCACAGCTGTCTTGACTGGAGTCAACAGCTGTGGACATGAGAACCTTCTCCATGATGTCTATCTGGTTGGCCATCTCATCATTATCCAGTAACCCACTGTCTGCCATCCCCTCTGCTGCCTGATCCTCCGCTTGAAACTCCTCCTCCAGCTTCCTCACAGGGGGCCTTTCTAGCGCGTCACAGATGAAGTCCAGAGTGGGCTCATCATGCAGATTGGCACCACTTTGGGCGACCTCCATGCTGTGCAGCAAAGACTCTAGCTTTCTATTTTGGATGTTAATATCAATGAAATACTTTTGAATGCCTTTGTCCTTCTCCATCAAACTGTTCTTCATGGTCTCCACTACTTGCCGGAGCTGCTTTATCTCTTTCCGTGCCTCTTTGAGGGCCAGCTGGGCTTCCACACGGTGACACTCCTCCTCGATCCAGTCCTCACGCATCCGACCTAGCTGGGACTTCAGCTCCTGAATCTCAGAATCCCTGGTGGAGGAGAAAACAAAACCCCATTATGGGATCTTTGTTCCAAAAGAATGAGTTCATGGACATGAACAGCACTTACCGAACATGAACTGTTTGATCAGAGTCCCTAAGCTTGGTCCTCAGATGCCTGATTGTCACCTCTTTCTGCTGGAGGGGTGTTAAGTATTGCTCTGGGTTGGGGGGCTTGATGCCATGATTGTCCCCGCATGAATGGTAGCGTCGAGAAATGGTCCTTCTGTTATTAAAAGAATAAATTGTACTTCACTCATATTTGGGAATATTTAAAGTCTGGTATGGCACATGAGAAGGCTGCATGAACAATAGTTTCAAGAACAAAGTAATTGTCAACTATTAGAATCTTTAATGTTAGCCTAATAATGAGTGCTAATCTGCAGTCACAGAATAACTAGGTTACAGAAGGAGTCCCCATCCAGCCACTAATTACAGCATGCAAATAAGGCCTTCAAAATGATGAGATAGTCACTGCTGGAACATTTGTGGTTACAAATTGAAAAAAAAAACAAAAAACAAAACAAAACAAAAAAAGCATTGGAATAATAGGGTTTAAAATATAGATCAGAGCCTTGAGTAGCAGGCAGCAGGGCTGGAACTGCAGCACACTATGCAAGTCTGATTTCCCTCAGATGTCAGTTTCGCTTCTCTGCCAAAAATAGTGTGGAATGAATGTGGACGTTGGATCCCATCAACATAAATGCCCAAAGATTTTGAAGAAAGCAGATGCATGCCATATATTCTTAAGAACATGTTTGTGCAGCATTCTCATACCATCTATTGTGTATATTTGAAACTGTGCCATTGGGGACACCGTTTCCTCATCCCCCAGCAGCATCAATCTTAATCCTCTAACAAAATATCAAAAATGAACCGAAAAGAGAGCCAGCAAAGCTTCCTGACATACTGACTGAGCACATGAAATATTCATGCTCCAGTGCAGTGTTCCAAAATACCTTCTCAACCCCATGGCACCAGTCTATAACCATGTGTGCAAAATAAGAAGAATCTTCTAAATCTTTCCAAAGCTTAACAGAGCCCAGTCATGACTGGTCCAATTTAGTCCTTTACAATCACAGTGCCAGAAATGATGGCACCTGATCTACATGGACATTGAAGAACATCAGCAGAACACTACCTGCTTGTGGGGCTACAGCTGCTGCTGATATTTGAAGAGCAGGGGGTTTTAGGGGGAGTCCTGTAGGGGGCATATAGTTCTGCATCGCGATGGGCAGTGGGGCTTCCTGGAGGCTTGAACACAGGCTGGCTCCTGATGTTGGGTATACGGCTAAAAACGTGAGAACATATGGTCTGATTAAACTGAATCAAAATTTCTCCCCAAGATGAAGCCTTAGAGATCTGAATGCATTCCTAGCCAGGCTTAAGCTATTCGTATGCATGTAAGACTTAATAAAAACTTGCCTTATTCTGCAAAACAAGTTACCATTTTATTTTAAGAGGCTTTTTCATCTCTTAATTCATGGATATGAAAGAATTTGATATTCATGCAATTTCTAAACTCTGTTGTGCTTACATTAGAGTTAACAGCCTTACCTTTCATTTTTGTGACGATAGTCAAAAATGACTTGGAATAAAATTGTTCACATGCATAAGATAACGAAGACTTCAGATTTTAAATTTTACTACAATTGCAATGATTTTCATCATGCTGAGGCCATTAATGAATAAAATTCTATTAGCAAGATTTCAAATTGGGGAAGTGGAGAGCAGGTAATTGGTAGCCCAGGCTACTGTAGGATACGTCACCTGCGTGAAGAGCAGGTCTTCTTGCCTGTGGAGTTGTTAGCTGGGGTCTCATGCATCTTGAAGCTTCCAGTGCTGCTGGAAGAGCTGAACTCGGCCTCACTACCTGCAACACATGATATAGGGGTATTGTACAGATTACCATTAGACACGGAAACAACTTGGAGACAATCATTGCTGCTTTTTTTTTTTTTTTTTTTTAACTGTTATGGTGCAGTCAATGCCTGGAGCGATTTATTAGACAAACAAGCACATCAAAATATAAGCAATGCATGCTTGACAGGAAAAAGCCAGAATTTAGGTCAACATTTTCTGAGAACCCTACAGCTTCTCCATTAGATCTCCCATGCTCATAATTCAGGTTTAGTCATTTAATATCATGGCTATTTGCAAAAAATCCCTCACTTTCTCAGCTCAAGAACATTACCACAATGAGACTACTTCAAAAAAATAAAGTTAATTTAAATCTATATACTTCAATTTAAACAGCATTACATAAGTCAGATGCTAAAAATTGAGGAAAAGCTAACTGAGTGAAACCTTTCTGAAAATAATCTGTTCACATACTCATACCTGAGAAGCACCTCTTGCCTTTAGACAAAACCATCATAACATTTACTCCTAGAACTTGTGCCAAAAAAAACCCAAAACATGCAAACAAACAAGTGCTAAACCTTGCAGTTCCTCAGTGTGAAGATAAAGTTTGACTGTTGGTCGACCTGTTCAGCCAATGAGAGAGTTAACTGCCTCTAATTACACTGATTGGCCAACAGTGCAGTTCAACAGGCCCACCAATTATCAGTCTCTCGGAGGGAAAACAAGCAAGAGACTCCTGCCTCTCTATGGCTTAGTGCAGAGATTTTATCCAATTTAGTGCAAAAATTGAATGAATACTTAACATTTGCAGCATTTTTAGATGTAAGGTTAATTTATGTGAATATGTTAGCCATTCGTTGAATATTATAGAGCACTTTAGATTTCTCAAGGTTTGGAGATCAGGAACTCTTTATCAAAACTGCTTTTGCTTCATCAGCATGCAGACATAGATGACAGTTCCAGAATTCCTGGTAAGTAAAATTCCCAAATGTTTTTGGGTTGCGTTATTGAGTCGGAGTATAAACATAGTCCAAAACATTGTGCAGCTTTTACCAGGCAGCACTCGTCTTCTGTTGAGGATGGAGGGGCGTTGCTGCTCCTTCTTGTGCTTCTGTGTGGGGGCTCTCCACTCAGTCATCACATTAACTCGGACCTTCTTGCCCATGGCTTTCCGCTCCCTTGATGTGGGTGAACCCAGAGGGCTGTTCTCTGAGCCAGACTGGGTTTTGGCTGGAGATGCACACTGACTAGTTGGGCATCCAGTGTCATCTGGGAACGAGAGAATAACTGTACTGCAGTTAATTTATTAAAGCTTAATGCATGATGTTTCCCCCCGACACGTTATGCTATATATATATATATATATCTATCTATCTATCTATCTCAAGAGCTCAGGGGATATTTGCATTCCATTAAACAATGTATCCAGCTAGGCATAATGAAGTTGTCTAATATGTCAAAATTATAAAATATTCAAATTTGCCTGACTCCATAGAATCTATATGAAAACCTGGCTGCAGAAAAAAAAAATTTTTTTGTAAACACATTTGACATATTTCTGCTTATTCAGCCTTCAGTAGATCAGTCCATTTTGAGTTATATAAGAAATGTTTTAACCTAGACTGTTTTTTTTAAATAAAGCTCAAAACCAGAAAAACCCTGTTTAAGTCTAGATGCTTGACATTGGTGCATTATTTCTTGTCATAGTTACAGGGTTAAAGGGCCCATAGGTTACAATTTCTTTTTCTCAAGATCCATATAAACTGTTGGGTTTCAAAAGAGTCAAAATAACCATCACATCTTGAGGATCTAACCACTGTACCTGATGAGAAGCTGTTGGGACTGATGGTTCTCTTTGAGTGCTCTGTGCTAACGTCATAGTCTTTGCTCTCCTTCTCGGAAAATGGCTGCTTAGAAATGGGTGAACTTTTACGTAGGAAAGGCTGAAGGACAAGCCGGGGAATGCGACTGGGAGTGTTTCCCTTCACTGATGACTTCTTCATCTGTAAGGGAGGTTAAATTGATTACTGAGACACTTTCACTTTCAGCTTTTTTTAGCCGCTGGATGAGCACCAGCTTTTGGTTTCTTGTTGTCTCTAATCATTGGGTATAAAATGGGAAGCACCTCATATTCCTGGAATGGCCCCATTCTGCTTCTGTCTTGGTAGATCTATCAGAAAAAGAGAAACCGTTAGGTGGTGCAGTATCTTGAGATGTCACGTCCTCCTCAAGCAATGCAACCGTGACATGGTTGGCTGCCATTTGGATAACATGAATATAAGGCACAACACCTTAAACTGTGCTGGGAGATTTGTCTATTTCTCTCTGTACACATTTTGTTTCTTAGTCATATACTCCTCAAATGAATTTTAATGAGCATGGTTTATAGACTCTTTCAGATTGAAAATTCAATCTTAGAAACTGAATTAACTTAATATCTTAAATAAACACAAAGTTTTGACATGCAAAACCAAATCCATTAGGAAACTAACCCAAAATTAGCCTGTTTTAAATTCACTACTTTTGAATTGCAAAAAAAACAACCCATTTGTCTTTTAGCCCTGCCCATTCATAAAGTTAGTTGTGAGCGAAATTTCAACCTTTTTTCAACCCCTTTTTTAAATGAAGATCAAACCAAGGCAAGTTCATTCACATCAATGGCTGATAGAAACCGCCTGTATAACTCTAAGGGAGATGAACCATGATGTAACATGAAGTCTTGTTAACATCATATGCTATATACAAGAAAAATGTAAGTTATGGGACTTTCAAACCATATACAAGCTTTTGTTCAGATAAGCTTCATGGAACGTCATGGAACTTCAGGGAACAACATGCCTGTTAGATTAATTTAGGCACTTTAGGTCAACGGGAGATGGTTCGTTCTTTCAGAGCCTCAGCTATGTATCTGAGACTTGCTCTTCACTCATTCTTTCACTGATGTATTGTTATTTCTTTTATAGTTATTTTTATTTTTTGCACTGTATACATGTTTTGTATTGAATTTCATTATTTTCTTTTCACCTTTATTTTTACTTTGAAAATGTGCTTCTTGCTTATCCCAGCATTTAGGTTTTACTGCATTGTATGCTCATTTATGATCTTTTTAATGATTTATGTATTTATTTCTTCATTAGGTATCATTGAATGAGTGATCCCTACAAGCCCCCCTTCTCTCTCATTATGCCTGGTTGCAGTCACAGTTGCAATGTGGTATTATTAAAATCTGAGACTCTGTTGAAGAACTGTATAATGTATAAATCATATTTGGCAGGTTTACAGTTAGATTTTCATGATCAACCAATAGCTTGAACATTGCTGGAGCAATCTGGACTGTCGCCGTTAATTGAATAGAATGTTACACTCGCGTGTTCTTTTCTTGTAGAACTCACAAGTAAGACTTGATAATGATCTCACTCAAGTTTGGTTTCTTAGGACTAACCTCTGCATCTTAAATTAGAAGCATGACCTCATTTCTTTTAGCCGTTGGTGGAAAACATTGTCCTAAGATTCATGATACAGTAAAGTGGTTCTGTTCTTCAATGTTAAATGCACTGTGTACGTGTAGCTTTGGCTTATTCATAAGTATCCTCAATAATTTAGAATCTGTGGAACACCTGACAGCCTCTGATGACATAACTTTTGGTCATCTTGACACCCAGCTGCTGTGCAGTGGTTAAAAGGGCTGCTTATGTAAAAGACGGGAATACTTTCTTCATCGCGGATGATGTAACCAACCCCGTAAGACCCAAGTTTATCGCATCAATGAGTCTTGCGTACTTTCTTTTTAGATGCATATTATCATTACTAAGCATATGGATCCTTGTTTGGGGTCGTTCTATGAAGGGAACATTAATTTTCTGTCAACTGAAGAGTGAATTTGACAGAATTCTTTAGGACCTTTTTCAAAAGTCATTAAAAAAAAAAAAGTTATTCAGCTTGCTTTTCTACAATCTACACAAAACTCCAGATCATAACACTGGTATTATAATATGCAGTATGGTAGTCATTCATCTTTTTATTTTTTTTTTTTTAGCTGTTGATTCTGATATTAGTGACTGTGGGGGGTTTACACTTTAACATTTTCATGGTGTGCCCAGTCCTAGACCCTGAACTCCCACATTCTTCTATCATAAACCCAAAGAGGCAGACCGTTTTCATTTGGCATGAGGTTAGATGGAGTGATTATGCAACAAGGATACTTTAGCTTTGCAAGAGGTCCGTTTGCTTTCTTTACCAAACTAAAAACATGCTTGGGAATCCTTTGAGAAGTCTCAAAGATATACCTCATGGTTTCTATTTACATAGATCATCTAATTCAAAGCCACTTGCAATACGTGTCACAAATGTAGGTGAATGTAGTGTTCAGAGTCCTTGGGCAATACTCTTGACACCTCAGCATGGTGTGTTTGCGCAGATGGGAAATTCAGTCTGTTGTATGGTGGGGTGGTGGTAGCCTAGGGGAAGGTTACTTACCTGGTTCAGGCATGGCTCTGTCCTATATTCAGCACTAACGTCATGAGCCCCTGAGCAAGGCTAGTAGCTCCAGGGAGACTTTCCTTTTCATTAGGCAATGTATGTCATTCTGGATAAGAGCTTCAAATAAATGTAACACATGAGGGCTGCAGTTACTACCATTATGCTAAACTAACTTCTACCAAAGGTGTTGAACTTTTACTTTGTGTTTCTGTAAAACTTTGATATGGTTCTAAAAACATGTTTCATTTACAAAATTAGTTCTTGAAAGAACCATCCACTGCAAGGTCTTAAATCAGTAGATCTGAAAGTGGTTCTTTAATGAAGACCACATCCTATCCTCAGCTGGATTTTGCTGTCATATTCAGTTGCTTTTTCCCATATTTGTCTTGTATAGGAGCTAGAAAACCAACCACACCCTTCCTGATGTCTTTTTTCTTGATACTATTCATCTCATCCCGGAAGCATAAAATGATTTTTATTCCACTTTCCATTCCTTTCACTGGAGACTTGGCAATGAACAGAGAAACAAACACTGTCTATGTAAAACCCAGACATGGATGAGTAGCCCACCACAGTCAGTTCTTTCTAGACATTTAGATGTTATCCAGATGAGAGACTAAGCAGTATATACTACCTTGCTCAATGAGATGAACGTAAATCTTGATTACCTTAGCCTGACAAAACAACCGTCAGTTTAGGTCCCCGTTTATTTTAATTTTGAACTGATTATTTTATTCTGTTATAACTGATGTGCAGGGTAGGTACACCCTATGGATGAAATCATATTTTCTCTGACTCATTGCCTCTTATGTAACACACTTGAGCAGCGCTTTTCAAGTCAAGATGGAATTCATTAGCTTTTCATTTCAAATAATGGTTAGCTTTACTTATAAAGTTGAATAAGACTTCCTTATGCCAATTGTTTTGGAAGAGAATCAGACATGCAATTAACCAACATATCTCCAAGCTCTAACAATGATGCTACCTTTGACATTTCTGGAGTGGAGATTTTATGAATATATGAATGGTGTTTAAGCATGGTAAGCAACAGTAATATATCAGATGTCCTCTTTTATGTTCAGTGTTTGAATCATAGGACAATCCTTTAAAATGTGTTAAACACTTTTGTGTTGTTTTTTTTTTTTGTTTTTTTTTAGCAGAAGGATCAACATGCACATCCCAATACAAAGGGACACAGTCAAAACACAAACCGCCCCTCTGGTTTCTTAAAGGGGCTGATGCCTTTTGTTGACATACAGAGACACGGGGAAGCTGGCAATGTTTCTCACTCAGTGCAATGAACAGCCAACGTGAGTTTGTTCCTCAATAAGAACAGTGTGTACAGTGTGTGGGTGTGTGCTGTCCAGGACTGCTGGTGCTGAAGCTCAAAAAGTGCGCATCACCCTGCCCCACCTTGCTCTGTTTATCAGCAAAAGCATGTACTGCTCAAGGCAGACCAGACAGACAGAGCAACGGAATGAAAGTTTAGTTATCACGCGACATCTTTGATGTCTGACCACAACAAAGGGGGCATCAAAGGCACGTTTCGTCACAAAGACCCTGATCTCTCGTAAACATTCTCTCCAGCAGCACTGAGTGGTGTGACGCAGTGAGTAAAAACCACTTGCCTGAGAGCGATGGATGGTTTCTGTAGTGAAGATGCGCAGCTTCCCTCGGTCAGATTGCAGAAAAGCGGCTGTTTATTTTGGTCTTGCGTTCTCCCTCTCCCTCACATGCAGCCCACACACTTGCAGGACGACAACACACTGACTCTCAGCTGCTCTGCTCTGGGGGGGGGGGGTAAACACGACTGATGCATCAAGTATGTTATGTAACACAGCAAGCTTTAACTCTTAGCTCACCAGTAGGCTTGGCAGACTCGCAGCAGCTCAGCTCGGCTGGGTTACAGCTCTCCATGGTGCTGAAGTCAAGTCAAGTAGGTGTTTTATTTTCATTTCAACTGTATACACAGTGCAACGAAACTGGCTTCCTTCAGGACCAAGGGCGGTCGTCTTCTGCAAAGCATCATTTCTTAGATAAGCCTGACCTAAGCCTAAAGTTAAGACTGCCCAGTAGGAAAGCTGGGGACGTTCTTATTGGACAATCCTCAGTTTAAGACTAAAGTAATCTGGCTCACAAATCCTGCTTTGTAAAAGTACCCCCCTGGTGCTGCTTAGAGGACCACACAAGTGTGAGCAGTAATAAACTCTGGAAAAGTATGCAACACAAGACAGTAGTCCAGTGCAGACAAAAAATACAGAACATTTATTGTGAAAATGTCCACCACATTAAAAAAATAACCAGTGTGCAAAAAATTAAATAATTGAGCAAAATTTAAAAACACTGTACATATAAAAGATATCATATATAAGGAATGGCTCGGTGTGAATAGCATTATTAAAAAAAAAAAAAGAAAAGAAGATTCAGCTCTATTCAGTTCTGATTTAGCCAGTGGCTCAAACCTTTATCTCCTTTACGCATGAAGAGTCATCTTCAAAAAGGTCCATAGCACCAAAACTGTTAGTGCTCAGGAATTTTAAAGATAAAAAAACTTTAAATATAAAATAAACTTTAAAGATAAAATGCCTTAAATATGCCTGGAGAACTGATTCTAATAATGGTGTTGCGGTGAAAACCCATCTAACGGGCTGTTCTTAAGAAAGGAAAAAAAGGATCAACACTGCCCCCTGGTGGAGGAATCACTCCATGAATTTAAAATAATGAATGACTGGAGTAGACGTTGTAAAAACAGGGTAAATTGATAGATTATCAAAGACTGCCAAAAATGAGTTCTGCTATGTTCATACAATGTATATCCGAAATGTATCCACACACAGCTTGTAATTGGTGCATTCATTAATGAGCAGTGTTCAGGTGCACTGCTTATATAACACACATGCAGTTTGTATAATCTCTGTAGAAAGGTATTACCAACACTTGCTGTGCAGCAGTCACTTGTTAACATGTCCAGCTAGAGGCATATGAACTCCCTCCTCACACCCAGACTGTGTTCTCTGGAGAAATTGAGTTTTGAACACCATTTAAAGTTAAAGTGACACTTGTTTTTGTAAATACAATTTTCTAGCTGATCTGTGCATTTTCTTGTAGGTCAAAGTGTAATTTGGAATTTTCTGATCACCTAAACCCAATGTCAAGTTTACACCGTACATATTTTACTGAATGATACAAACTCTGCTAACCTTATCGGCTGGTGAACAAATGACACCGCATTAAACCCCACAGAAATTCATGAATCTGCAGTTATTCAAATTGTTCTGTTCAGAAGAACGGCTGTCTATCCATAACTAGAGCTACACCTGTTAAATAATGAGTCAACATACCCTAGATTATATTAGCCATAAAATATAGTTTTTTGCTAAATTGGTTCAGATGCAAAGACCGCAGATATTGATCTACAGCCATGAGGACAATCTGGTCGAGTAACATTGATATGCTGTGGGGTGTATTTTGCTGCCATTGTTTAGATCCACTTATCGCTTTATAAGGAAGGGTTTTTTAGTACTTTAACCAATGTCTTAATGTTCCTCTGCTGCTGTGAGTGGTCTCCTTCAGGGTGAAAACAGAACACAGGTGGTACCTGAAAGGCTTGATGAGCATGAAAATATAGGTCATATGATGTCCTTCATAGGAATCAGATCTTCAACTACCTGATAATCTTTGTGAGACAGCAAAATTCACTTATTATCAAAACGTCAACAATAATTTTGGTTAAATGTTTACTTTTAGATAACAGCACAGTTAGCAGATAAAAATCCTGTGTGTGTGTGTGTGTGTAAACGATCAGATAAAACTGAATGCGTTCTGAGACAAATATAAATTGGAGTGAATGTGAGTTACGTAGAAGAGAGGGTAACACTGCATCCAGGTGAAAATGAATTACAAAAAGGAGTGCGTAGGTTGAGCAATAAACAATCTAGCCTTTTGGTTAAACCAGTTAATGTTTTATAGTTATTTAAAAGCTTTGATGTCTGCATCATGCATTTAAAAAAATTGGAAAATGGTTCCACATCCTTGGAGTAGGTGTACCCACATACATGTACCACTATCAATAAAATTAGATTAATTTAGTCAAAATTAGATTTTTTTCTGTATCAGCATCTATATTGGTCACAATTTGGCTACAAATCCAACATCACTGCATCCCTAAATAATAAAATAAAGTAAATATATACTGTGCAAATGATCTAGACCACAAATAAGACATAGAAAATGTATGCTCAAATATTTGTTACCAATATCTAGGCAGGGCAACATTCTAGAAAAAGTACTTCTCGCTGTACTCGTAGAGCTCCATTATTCACTTTGAATTACAGCAGCAAACTTTTTTTTACAGGATGTGCAGTTGGGTTTTGGGTTTATAGTTTATAGTCCGTCCCCCTCTCGCTCTGTTTCTGTGTGTTTGTGTGCTATAGAGAAGGAAAATTTGGCATGAAAGTTCTTCAGGTTTGAGAAGTTTTAAATATATATTTACACCCTGTTGTTACTCCTGGGAACTCTATTCCACCAGCTAATGAGGCTCTGGAGCACGGCACGCTCTGTTATTTCTGGCATTCCCTCCATCACACATGCATACATTCTTTCTCTCTCTCTCTCTCTCTCTCTCTCTCTCTCTCTCTCAGTAGCTCAGTGCAAATAACAAATAAGAGGAAATACATCATGCCTTTTAATTTAAGAGCCAAGCAAAGGTCTGCCAAAGTTAACACAAGGCAATCTTAGGTAATGATCAGCAAATGTGTATTAAGTTTCATTGAGCATGACTTCACATTCCTCTTCTTTAGCCCAGTATGGTGGTATCTTAACTCTGCTTCTGCTGTGGAAGGGGATGCTGTGGAAGTCCAGATTTATGTTTATGGGAACCACTTGTGCTGAAACAAATGAAGTTGGAAGGTTTGTATAACTCAGGCTGGGACTTCCACACCTAAAGGCTAGGCTCAGCAGTTTCTCACCTTTTGACCCACACCATCCTCTCATCACTAATAGCTCTCAGTTCCTCCATAAAGGAGTCAGACTTTCCACAGCTTTATGGATGCTGGGTGTGCTACAGCCAATATAATCTGCTGGGGTGGCATGAGTGCCATCATAACTCAGTCAGGGCCATCAGGTATTCCATTTTTACATTGAGTGTTTTTCTTTCTTCCACTCTTTTATGAAAAAGGGTGACCCTGATCAAATGTATTGTCATTTCAATGATTTCATGGTATCAGATAATGTTTAAGTCTGATAACATGGTCCAGTCAAAAAAAGTTATCAGACTGATAACTTTTTTTGACTGGACCATGTTATCAGACTTGTAGGAGAGTCCTTCAGTACAGAATAGTAGAATTATACAACTGCTTTCTCTCTTAATACAACTGCAGTGGAAAGCTTACATTTCTGATGATGTGACAACTTGGAGACAGCCATTTTACAGAAAAGAAGGTTATCATTCATATAATCCTTGGTTGCTGTCAATCCCACTAAAACCAGAAATGAATTATAAAGTTGTATATTGTTGTATGACACCAAGGGCAGGATATGACCTGATGTGAGGCCTGGTGAACACAAGGCAGGTCCATATGCTTGACACTGTTCATGCTGTTGCTGATGCTTAGGCACTTACTGTCTTGTTCTTTGGCCTGCCTTAATTTGCAGTTCCTCCCTTTGAAGTGTGGCACACATTTATATTTCCTGAGCTGCAGACACTCGCAGAGCTTTGCCCACTGATGCTGCAATTGGATAGCATATGTTTCCATGTGGGCCCTTTCTCAGGCCCGCCTCTGATGATAGAAAACACAAGCGGAGAGGATTTTTGTGCGGTGCACAGGGGCCGCAGAGAGGCCCCCCGAGCCGGCCCAGACACCGCCGCAGGGGCTTCTGGCACACCCTGGCAGCAGAATGGTTTCAGTTAAGAATTTCAGTAATCACTTTTAGGAGTGTAATATATAGCTGACCTTTGGCAGCGACACACGACCCCCTGCTCCCCCAGCGATTTGATCAAAGGAAGCGGCGGTGGCTGCGCAAACAGTGCTATCAGTGAACTCCAATGGATTTACTGCCTGCTTCTTCTCTCTTGTCTCGGTGGAGTCGTGTGCTGATACTGGCAGAAGGGGAGGTTTCATCTTACAGGATCTCACCCTCCCCACCTGAATTTACAGCCCTGATCACAGCCAGCCCCCTCTTCAGCAGCCTGTGCAGTCCACGTCTTGTCAACAGTGGAAGAAAATAGCCTAGTGGTAGCCTGACACACATTGGCAACTAAACAGTCCAGTGCAAAATTTGCTCACCCACCAATGGCTATTAAAGAAATGTGGGTACATCACCTGTAAAGATGAAAACCGCAAAACGGCCTTTTGATCTAATGCATTCTAGGAAAATAAGTTTACATTATGTGTGTGTGTGTGTGTGTATCTTAGGTTACATTATATGGCGTACATATATAGATTATATAAGTTCTAAACTTTTTAAGGTGGCTCATACTGGCCTACGTCTCTGTAAAGAAACATCAACTGCCAAAAAGGGGTTGCTCTACAGAAAACCTTTTCTGGTTCCACTTGGCACCTTTAAGAGTGATGGTGGAAAAAGCGAGGGGGAGATGTTGCAGACTAGAGTGGGGAAAAACAGGATTAGTTAATCATGTCTAAAGGGCGCAGCAGCAGGAGGGAGAGGGAGTGCATGACCTGTGTATCACAGCAACTGCTGCAGCTAAAAGCTGGTATGAGACCAGGTGTTCTGCATGTCATCCAGGCCAGAAGGAACCACACACCGCATATGAAGAAGGCTATTATAATAATAATTATTATTATAATAAGATAAGGTGATTTCAACAGCTCAGGTCGATTATGCCTCGCCTTGTACAACCAAAATGATGAGATGGGGAAAATCTGTTCTTAAATTTCATGTTTATAGTTTTACTACATTTCTAAACACATTACTACTTACCATAAACATCATTTCCAACTTATTTGTGAAAGATAAAGAATAAAATATTTGGATCTGACAGTAAAGAAAAGAGAAAATGAAGGCAATCAATAATAAATAAAAATTCAAAATAAATAAATTTCATCTTGTACCATTTTCCTGTGGGATATTTAAGGCAGAAATTGTCATGAACAAATTAGAGATGACAGTGAAGTGATGGAGGATCATCTTACGCTGACTTACAGTGATCATAAATCATAAATGGTCTGTCATGTCATCACAATGTCTAATTTGCAACCCATTAACCAAACTATCAAGCTCACCAGTTTATTTGGGCAAGTTTTATCATACTTCATTAATAAAATACCACCAAATACTTGCCTACAGTTTAAACAAGTTTGCCTTTTTAATAATTTCAGATTTTTTACTAATATATGGCATAAACGTTGCATGTATATAATATATATATTTGTGTGTGTGTGTTTTTTATATAAATCTTATGAAGCTGGACTTAGCAAGAATCAACCACCTGGTGGCATGATAACACCAAAATGTCTCTCTTGATCCTTTCAATTCCACTAAAGAGCAACAGTCAGATAGGATTTAGAGGACTGGATGGTCATTTGGGGAGTTTGGATGATTGAGGCATGTTTGAGGTCCAGCGTTTAACCTCGGCTGCTTTGTGTCAAAACTTACCAGCATGGTGCTTTCATGGACATCATGAAAAAACTGCAAAAAAACATTCATTCCTTGTGCCTGTTGGATGACATGACTGGAGTGTTAATTTGACTCCTTTGATTACAATGTGTGCTGTGTCATCACAGGATGTCCTGTGTTTTTTATGAGCTTCTCAGTCAAATCCAAGAACTGTTTCCTGGTTGTACCGCCAGAGAGTAAAACCACCTCGAGTTATGACCATCCTGGAAAACAGCAGGAAGAAAGAAACACAAATAGTACCCAGGAAAAGAAACATTTGTATCTTGTTCCCATCAGAAGGACTAGCTAGAACCCAATCAGCTCTTCATGGGAAGCGACTGCATTGGCATAGCAGGCAGAAAATAATATAGGAGGACAAGGGTTGTGCAGTGGACATAAGGTCAGTGCATTTATCAGCTACCTTCTTGTGGACCCAGCAGAGCTACCCTGAAGAGGGTATGCATTCCTGCTTAAGGAGGGGGATAAAGAGCTGGATTGCGTCCTGATTTACCCCCTACATCACTGTCCAGGTGATAAGATTGCAGTGTTTAGTTGGTAAACTGGAGTAAAGGTGCCTGCAATAAAGGGCCAATGAAGGTGTGAGCATTTTACAGCTTAGTGTGAAGTCATTAGCTGCCGTGTGATGAGCCTGTTATCAGTACACGTGTGCTGTCATGATCGTAACGCAGCAGGAACACTGCCCGTTTGTTACGTATATGTCTGGTGTACGGTAAGAGTGATTCACCTTGCTCTTCCATGAACTCTGTGGGCCTAATTAGTACACTTCACCTCACAGCTGTGAGAGAGCCTTTTCGGCCGCCAAGGAAAATAATAAAGCAACAAAGTGGATGATATATTACATGAAAGTCACAAAAGAGCAATCTTTTTTGCTTAAGTCCAACTCAAATCAATTCTGTTGACCTGGCCACAAACTGCTTTATTAGCCCTTTGCTTCCTTTCCTCCCAACCTGACATCTGGCTGCCACAAGGTGTGCTCGGATCCTCA
This sequence comes from Hepsetus odoe, assembly GCA_017165825.1. Classification (NCBI taxonomy): domain Eukaryota; kingdom Metazoa; phylum Chordata; class Actinopteri; order Characiformes; family Hepsetidae; genus Hepsetus; species Hepsetus odoe. The sequence goes on from CM029379.1 coordinate 5,767,184, forward strand.
ACACGTAATGGAGTAAAAAGACCTTTCACATTTTCCAAAGGGGGCTTTCTCCTGCAGGCCAGGTACTGGAGGCTGTTCTGAAATAGGCCCGGCCCGTCATGCCTCTGTTGCAGTTGGTTAGTGGTGGGATCAGCTGAGACTCATGTGGCAGGCCTGGCTGTGCTCCCCGCGACCCTGCCGGGCTGAGCCGCCTGTTAGCCTTCACTGGGCCACATTCCTGCTTTATTCCCAAAGCTCCAGCCACACTAATCAGGGCAACACACAGTACAGTTACCCCTCCTCATCCCTCAGCCCCCCACCCACGCGCACACACACACACGCACACACACACGCGCACGCACACACGCATATACATAAATGCTTCTTGACTAGGATATATGGTTCTAGGAGAACTCTTAGATTGCTAACCTTTACACCTGTGGTTCTTCAAATGAAATGTGAGGACCCTCAGGGGTTTGGAGCATATAGTCAATGGATTGTTTGTTTGTTTTTTTGTTTGTTTGTTTGTTTAATTACTGTGTTGGATGTGAGGTTTTACAAGACGAAATGAGCAACAGAAGATTCAGTATTGTATATTATTTATATATATATATATATATATATATAAATAAATAAATAAACGTATTTTCAAAGACCATTAAACAGATCTTTTGAAAAACATTATTTTATTTATTGGGAACCCTTTTTGCATCCACCTGGCACTTTATTTGTGAGTAAACCTTGTTTTAAGATTATCAGGCAGATTGCAATTTAATGTACGATTTCTCTGAATGTGTCATTTAAACTCATTTGGTTCATTTTCATATGAAGTGCCTTTTCATACTAGCTCGTTAGTAACCTATAAAATGCAAGTTTATGTGAGCCTTCATTGTATTTTCTAACAGGCAACTCTCTAAGCCTGCATATGAAAGATATAATAAATATGAAATGAGTTAAGTTGGTATAATCCGGCACAAGAAATGTGGGATGTTGGGCGTGGGTGTACATTGGTGCCCATGGGCAAGGCCTTGGGCCACCTAACCCCACAACTGCCCTTGGGTGCAGGCACGGCAGTCCTCCGCCCCTGGTGTGTGTGTATGCAAAGAATAACATCACTGTTCAGTGTTCATTGTGTGTGTGTGTGTGTGTGTGTGTGTGTGTGTGTGTGTGTGTGTGTGTGTGTGTGCGTGCGTGTAAATGCACAGGTATTTCATATGAATTCTATACACATGCATTCTAGTGCATCCAGATGAGCACACAAATACACCTGACACTCAAGTGCATGCACATGCACATACAAAACACATGCATGTACACACACATACAATGAGCACACACCCTTTTCCTCCAGACCGCCATCAGAGTGATCCAAACACAGCTGTCAAAACTCCTGCATTTCCAGCAAAGCAGAGGCGAGACAGGCGGGGTGAGAAGAACCGAGGAGAATGAGCCCAGCAGTGCACACACACGCGCGGGCTCAACGACATGGACGACATGTGAAATGACTCTCTGGGACCTTAGTGGGATCCACCTCACCGGGGCCCCTCTCCCTGCCGTCCAGTCATGCTCAACAACAGCATGCGCGCACACACACACACACACGCTTCAGGCTCCAGCTCCACCCTGCTCCTCACACATATGCTGCTGGGCCATGTATGCACTGCTGTATGCACATACATATTCCAAACTAGGTCAAGTTCAGCAGGATCATGTTGAGAGGGCCTTTCTCACTGAAGAGTTTTAGGAATTAAAGTTATATTTCGATTGTATTCTATACTCTCTATTAAAAATATGGAGACATAGCATTAGCTTTTCAGCATATGTAACATATACACTGTTATATATACCGCACACCGGACATGTCCCACAGTGAAGTTCTTTGCACATGGAATGGATGTGAGAGTAATGATGTGAGTGCAGTCACTTGGCTTGCTCACTACATGCCCGGATTCTGAAAAGCTGCTTTGCGACAGTGACCATTCTAAAAAGTGCTACATAAATAAAATTGGACTTAACCAATACATTTTCAAAATCATTTGGTGAATTCATCACAAAGTATCAGCCAACTCTTAAAAAGCCATCCCCAAAATTGTGCAGTTTGAAAAATATGAAGTTTCGCTATCGAATCATATTACATTTCTCCAGATGCATAGTTTATATAATTTTGCTCATTTTTTGCTGTAGCTCCTGTTGTATTAATCCCTTATTTACAGTTTCAGATCAGAGAAAATTCTGATGCAAAAATGATACTCTTTATCTAAGGCATATTGGAGAATATAAGGGGGAACATTCTAAATAAAAAAAATGACCTTGCCAAATGTAAAGCATGGAGATGGGTGTAATATGTTTTGGGCTTATGTGGCAGCAAGTAGCACAGGAAAAGCTTTCAAGACAGAGACTTTTACTGAACATTAACAAATCCCAAGTTAACTTCCTGAAGCCAATGAAGGAACGGAAGAAGATAATAGGGTGGAATTATGGAAAGATCTTGAAAACGATGATCAAAGGTAACCTTAACCTAATGACAAAAATAAAAATGTGGAAATTACCTTCACTGCCTCCATATTATTGAAACTCTTTGGTTATATCACTGCTTTGCATGCAAGACCTCCTATGAATAATGTCTGTGCTGGTAAAAAGTAAAATCCTAAATCAGGAATAAAAAGTTGGCTACAAGAAACTGCAATTTCAGCCAAATGGGGCTTTCAAATAACAACTGACTGGAAGGATTAAACCTGGTTGAATCTTCTCATGCAACAGTTTGTCCCATGCAGAGATGCTGTTAATTTCTTTCTTCAAAAAATCAAGGAGGTAAAAAACTGCTATAACTTCTGCAATACTGCGTCAAAGAGATTGAGCAGCTGTGCTTTTATTTGGTTTGATGTTATTTGGTTTGTCTGATAACATCTGAACCTTGCTACCATGTCTGGTAAGTCATAGGGAATCTTCGGATACTTCCTGTAAGAGTGCTGTGTATTGCCCAACACTGATAAACTTTCATATTCCATGCTGATTAAATATACTAAAAATAGAAACTTCTTCAGGCCAATGTCAGAAGTCTAATCCAGACCCAGGCCATTTAACAAGACCCCCTAACCCGAAGAAGCTCTGGGGCTTTATGTCTTTCTCTTTTGTTGTGTAACAACTCACCTCAAACATGCCCCCCTAATCCAGCTCCATCCTGTTCTCTTAAACGAGGCGGAAGGAATGTGCTGGACACTTCAGATCTGCCACTGTGCAGCTGAGGGATGCATGCTCCTTATCTGCGCTTTGAGGAGATGAGTTCCAGTTCTATAACCTCTGGTGTTTTTAGCCTGATCAATACAGCTTTCCCTGAAAGCCCCCTGAAACAAGGGATGTAAATAATGTAAAAAAATGGGATTTCGCTGATGATGTTCTCCCTTGAATGCACTGGATGGCACCTACTTAAGAAAAATACACATTTCTTGTGTTAACCGTAGTGCAAGGAAATGGTGTGGTTTCACTATTTCAAGATTGTTATGGAGATCTTCAGCTCCCCCACCACATTAAGTGGTTGTGGTGCACACACAAGCCCTCTGAGACCCTAGAAACATACACAGCGGTTTAACGTTGGGCACATGCCAAGACAAATGGCTGCTTCAGGTGAAAACAAACCTTGGCTAGAACTGCTTTTTGTATTCCATTGGAAAGGTTTTCCTTCTCAAAATGTCTTACTCAAGTGCAGGGATCTGGCTCTATTGTGCATGAACATGCTCTGGGCTTATGAATTCATCAAAATGAGGAATTAATGTTGAAATGCCACTCTGCAAATGAAACAGTTTCACAGGTGTTTCAGGATTTAAGGGGAACAATCTCTTCAAAGCCATTAGGGCCTGTCTCCGCGCTCTATTTAAGACATTAAGTGATGGAAACTGAGGATATGTCAACCGTAAAACACAAGTTAAGAAGGGGAAAAACAAATGGAAATTTTCACATATCCTCCTGTCCACCCCCAAGTTTAAAGCTATCCCTACTGGCGTTCACCTACAATTGACCATAACTGGCGTAATACCACAATAAAAGTATTGGCTATACCCTGAACAGCCATAAATTTTGAGGAGGGAACTTTTCTGCTATTTCACAGGGTCATTTCCCTGTGTGCAGTTTCATATTCAAATATTCAACTTTTACGAGCAGCCAAGGCTTGTTACAGTCCACTATGGTGAAGGTATGTTACATAAATCCCCAAATCATTACCGAGCATTACTGGCTCCAAACAGTGTATCCCTGGTAGAAAAAGAAAGAAAAACCTACATATACATAGATTTTTAAAAGGGATCTACTTCATGACAATGCCTAGTTTTAATGAGAAAGTTTCGATTCCCAAATAAATCTTCCATTTCTTCTTCTTCTTCTTCATTATCTATTGATATTTATATTTAAAACTGCTAAGTTTGAACCTGTTAAGTACAGACAACCACCCAAAGAGATGACATTGTATAATATTGTAATCCATAGCTTTCTGTCTGTTTTTGATGCTATCATGTTCTCAACTGGTCTTAAACTATTCACCTGTGGAACACCTGAGGGGGTGTAGGTGAAAGGGGTTAAATGGATTCAATTAAGAGAACAATTGGTTTAGTCACACAATTAAGAGCTCAGGCTTACTGAATGCAGAAAGGCCCTGAAGGACTACAGCTAAGGATCTGAAGCATTCAGTCAATCTGGCCTACTCACCCCCCTGCAGTCCAGAGGAACACCAACTGGGAGCTGTGGGAGCTAGCCTGGCCCACTCTACTCCCTCATGACCGACGACCTGACTGACCTGTCAGCTTCCCTCACTTTGAGAGGAGAGGTGGATGGTCACACTGTGATTTCATGCTGAAGAAATTGGCTCATTCGTAACTTAAGCTTCCTCCAGCGAGGGCAATAATCAGACCATCTATCAACACCAGCTCATACAATGACCTTAGCGAAACATTATGTGAAATACTACTCAGCAAATGCACGACACTGCCAAATGCCATTTTCTTTATCATGAGGGTACAATTTTTACTGGATGCCACATATCTTCTGGCTGAACTATTTTGTCTCAAAACATTGCCACCTCCACTTTCTCGACTCTCCTTTTGAAGCTAAACTGTACGGAGCAGCAGTATGGCGAACAGAAGAGTTGAAAAGGGCATGAACCGTGTCAGAGAAGCGAGGTTAGAAAGCTAATCAGTACTTTACTCAGCTTGCACAAAATCCCTCGCTGAATGTTTTTCTGATATTAGAAGATCAATGTAACTGTAAGTATACAGTCTGTTACTGGAATAAACAGCAAATTAATCAGCAGAGCTGCTTATGTAGCAATCTTTCTCACATGGAAATAAAAATAGATTTGTGGTCTACACCATAACAGTCCCTTATCTCTTGTAATGGTACGTGAATAGTTGTGCTTTCCTATGCCATGCTTCATTCTCTGAGGCTTGTCCTAAAATGTGCATGACGTTTTCAAGTTCTGCAGGTGGAAACGATTAAGGTTTGACTTGGCAAATTTTCCCCCAGCCAGGAGCGAGAAAGGCCTGATACTAAGTAATATCAATACATACAAGGACACGATTTCATTGCTCTCTGAAGAGTGTTGCAGGGCTAAATAGCCCATTACTCCAGCTCTGTGTGCCCAAGTAACTACACAAGGAATAAACAAGGACAAAAGCTCATGTTTTATGGCCTTCCATGTCTTAAATAACCTGAAGCTGTTAGCTATTGGGTGCAACCACTCTGTGCACTTTATGCGGCATGACTAAAAGTGAAATATGGTAGATTTTCAATCCTTTAACGTGTCTCAATCTGTTGACAAGCCAACACACCATTCAACAAGCTTACAGTTATGAAAGGGTGCTTGCAGTATTGTGGACAACCCATTTTCTTTCAGCCTCCACACTGTGGCCTCGTCACCCCTTAGGAGGAACGCTCTTGATCTGTTCATGTATTCCAGCCTTCCTCCTGCTAATTAATCCTTCCTTCTATTTCCTCTTTCTCATCCACACCCGCATAAAGAAAAATATGATGTATCCACTGGGATCTTCTCCCCATCAGGCCCAAAATGTCAATCATCACCAAATTTGACTTTTGCACCTGGAGTGCAGAACTTTTGCGCCTCTCCAAATAACCTGAATACCAAAGTTTAGCTGCACCTAATTGCTTCCAGTCCAAAATTAAAATAACTAAGGCCCTTTCTAAAGAGGGGTTTGCGGAAACATTCTCCACCTGATTGGAGGGGAACATTTCTGAGCAAATCAAAGCATTCATAAAAGGCAGGCTACGTGTAACATCCCCGGTGTTGCGGCCGTGCGTGCGGTGCCTTGTTGCACCCTGGCTGGATGAGGTTTCCTCACTAGCCTCCACAGCCTGATTGACTGTGATGGGCTTTTTCCCCCCACTCGTCGCACGTGTTGTTCCTGTCCCACGCCCGCGCTGCATCGTCAGGCTTTTCAACACCTCAGCCTTTTTTTGGCTCTGACTCAGTGCTCTTTCTCAAGGGTGCATTAGACAACCTGATGAAAAAAAGAAAGAGAAAGAGATCAGCTTGTTCCTCTGGAAGAGCATGTTGAGCACTGTCATATAACACTGTTTTTCTCTTGGAGCCTGCAAAAAGTCATGACTTGAATGCAGTTGGGGTAATAATAGGGGTATTATGCAAGGCAGAAGGTGTGCTTTAGTTTGTGAGTGAACTGTGCTACTGTTACAAATAAAGCAACTGTTTTATTCATAAACAGGATCATAATACAGCAGCAACACTGCATTATACTCGATTACAGCCACAGACCTGAAGAGACCTCGTTAGAGGGGCATCTTGCATTGCACTCTGCTTGTGTCTAATTGAATAGAGTATTCTTGTTCATATAAGTGGTTTACTGTCATGCTCTTTAGGGCATAGTGAACACAGGACAGGTATTTCCATTTTGGCCACTAGCTGACTAATCCTGAGGCGAAAATCCAAATACAGAAGGTTGAGCAATACCAGGCCTATAGGGGGCAGTGTTTGCTCTCAACAGTTTACTTACAGGTAAGCCTCTGGGTCACTGCAATAGCCACATACTTTCCACTCCACACTCACTCCTGCTCAATTACCCTTCCCCTTTCCTGCCCAAACGCTGCCATAATAACCACTACGTAGGAGGGCACTAAAGTATTTAGAAACGCTGAACTTCAACCAGGCCAAGAGGCATTTGAAGGACACTAATGTAAGGGGCTGAGCCCTAATATAAACAACATCTATCACATGAAAGTTCAGGCGGGCCCATTAGGCTGACTTGAAGAAAGGGCACTCCTGGCCAGGACGCCCTAATGGCCCAGCTGCTTCATCTGGCTGCTCTCTGCGCCTCAGCCCATCCACGCTCCACAACCCAATTTGGACTTCTTAGTCACCTTATCGTGTGAATCTCCGTCCACATTCCCTTGCGCTTTCACTATTCCTTTGCATGCTCTTTTTTTAGCCCTGCACAGAGATCTCGCAAATTCTGGATTGTCTGGATCTAATTGATGTTCCGAAAATGTTTCTTGTGTGAAACAGGTAAATATTTTTACAGTAATGGACAGATATAAATAGGTGGCACTTTATAACAATTTGACCACTTTTTGGTTATTTCCTTATTTATTACTTCAATGATCTAAACTTAATTTAAAAAGGTCCGGCCACATATTTATAGCTATTCACAATTTAGTTTCTAGTCAGTTTGAAATAACATTTAATTTCACGCTTTATCTGCTTTTTATGTTTCATCGGCTGTTTAAAGATAGCAAGTTCCTTTCAATTAGTTTTGTTTTTGTAATTAACACACAGGCTTGAGAGAACATCACTGACCACACGTTCAAATCAGATAAAATTTTTTCATTGAGGAAACAAGGGTCTTGCATGGCCTAAATAAACAACTGCATGCAGGTATTATTGATTGTTCCTCCCCTTTTTCTTTTTATATAATTATTTGTTAAAAACAACAGACTGCATTAATGCAGACAATGAGAATGAGAAGGACCTGTCATGCCTAGAATCACAGTGATTTGCTGGTGTTTATTCTTCATTGTTTTAAGATCCATCTTCACAACCCAGCAACTTTTCAGGCAAGGGAACAGGTGTAATAAAAATCTAAACACACACATACACATACACACATGGCAGTGTTACTAAGACGACCGAACACCCAGTGTTAATCATACGTGACAGAGGAAAACGTTAGCTAATGAGGCTTTTGCCTGATTTTTAATTGCCTTTTTTCTCTCAGTGCAGGAAATCTTTTCCAGATCAGAGAGAGCAGAGAGAGAGAGAGAGAGAGAGAGAGAGAGAGAGAGAGAGAGAGAGAGAGAGAGAGAGAGAGAAAATTTTGTCTGATGGAGGAAAGATCACATTTCCCAGTGGATAAGTTTGCAGAGGACAAAGACACAGAAACAGAAAGAGGTGGTGAGAGACAAGGCCTTTTGGACTTGGCATAGCCTTTAAGACTACTAAGCAGCCTAATAATGATGTAAATATGTAATGATAATTCCATAAAGCTGCATAAATGGGAGTGATACTTTAAACAAACTACTAATATCAGAGCTGTATTATAATTAAAACTTTCCTCTTGCAATTTCCATTCAATCTGTATATTGCTTGTATACTGTCCACTGTCTCTAAATAGCATGTGCATCAACTCCTATTGTTGTTATTCTTTATATGCCTTTAATCTATATATAGCACTTTAAACCCACTTGTATGTCTCTCACTCTTGCCTCACTGCTTTTTTTTCACCTATGTAGCACCCTGAAGGGGAGGAAACTGCTTGTGTGAGTGAGTGACACGCTCTTACATAGGATTTGCAGAGGCCGCTGAGCCGTTTGGGTTAAAGCCTGCAGTACCACCCAGTGACCCCTTCATTGGCCAGCCACATCGAAGATTAAAGGTGAACACGAGGGCAAATCAGTTATCCAGTCAGAAACACTGAGCGTCAGTACTCCAGTGTTTTTGTTCTCACCCGAAAACACACAAATACACCTAAAGTTCTACTCACACACACACACACACACACACACACACACACACACACACACACACACACAGCTAGTCTGCCTCCTCCGTCCTCTGCACAGGGTCATGGCCCCACCACAAGCACAAGAATGAGAGAGGATGCATGAATTCAAAAGCCATTACTGATCACTCTAAATTCAGATTGTGCAAGCAAGGTTCCTCCTTTACTCTCTTTCTGTCAGTCTGTCTGGATTCTCTCTCTCCCTCTCTCTCTCTCTCTATCTCTCTCTTTTTCTTTTGAGAACAGGTACACTCATACACATGCTCAGATTGCAGAGACGTCACTAATTTTATGACAAAAATGGCTTATAGGCATTGTGCAATGACTACAAACTCCCATTGACCTTATTACAGGTCAAATCTAAATTAGGTGCACAAAATGCAGGGATCATTTCGAGGAATTCATAGTGAAAAAGCCCATGGAGCCACCTTTCCAACAACACCTTAACCAATCAGCACAGAATGGTTTCAGATGCATTCATAATTTGGCGCACCTCCAGAAAGAAGGACAGCGCTTTATTTTATGAGTTATTAAATATGTTTAACCTTGGCCTTTTGTGTCTTTAGTTTTTCAGGCGATGACTGAGTGTGCTGAACATCTCTAACATTTTCAGTTGTGGTTTGCCGGGCATCCCTATTCCCTGTCTATATAAATTATAGTCTTTTAAACTGGGTAATAAAACAACTTTTATGGAAGCATTATTCCAGCCCCCACTGTGAGAATGTTGCATTTGCTTTCCAAATGAAGCTTGCTGGAGTTTTGGTCTAGGCCTGCTGACTCAGAATAAAATACCAGGTTAAGCCCACTGCTGGGCTCGGAGTCAGTTTGACCTGGTTTAGTGTAAACGTTACTACTCTTTGTCTCCAGATTTGCAGATTTGAAACATTTGTGTTTTGTAATTTATATTTGCTTTTTTAATTTATATACTCTTGTTTTAATACTTAAATGTCTTATGTCCGCTTTGGACGTAATTGTCTTCTGTGATTGAACTGAACTTTTTTTGGCATGGATCTTAGACTGGAGGAGGAAAAGGACTGTGTGTATGTTTGTAACAAAACAAGGACAGACTCATGTGCTGCCATGTTTAAGAATATTGTAAAGTGGCAAAAACGATTTTTCAGTGACTACAAACAAAAAGGTGTCTTGAAAGCATCATGAACAATTGCAGCCAAAAACATTGATGCTGAGATTTCAAGGGAACGCTTCTGTGAAGAGAACAGAATCAGAACCGGAACTATACTGGCCACTGTTTGCACGGACACAGGACAGCGGTGGCCTAGTGGTTAGGGAGATGGCCATAGGATCGGAAGATTTTGGGTTCAAACCCTTTACCAGTAGGTTGCCCTGAGGTACCCTTGAGCAAGGTACCGTCCCCGTCACTGCTCCCCGGGTGCTTTCATAGCTGCCCACTGCTGCACGGTGTGTGTTTGTGTGTATGGGTTAAATGCAGAGGTCCAATTTCACAGTGGTTCACTGTTTGCTGTGCTGTGTGTTCTCACAATGACGAGAACAGTCACTTTCACTTTCACGTAGCTTCTGTTCATGTGCACAGTTGCTTGAGGTGCACTGATGAAGGAAAATTGAGCCTTAAGTGAATTAGCTCTAAATTCTACTCTACTTTTTCTCCTTTTAGATCCATATCAAGTTTATACATTAAAAACTACTTTCCATGTATTAGATCATATTTTCTAGTATGAAATTACTTTTGAAACCAAACACCAAATCAAGGCATCAAATAACAAAAGTATACTATAGGGAGTACAGCTCTACTCAGCTAGGACGGCTTGTCAGACAGGACAGAGGAAGACAGCGAGCCATACTAGGAGCATGCTGGCCGGATTAGCGGCCAGATCTGCAGTTAGAGCACAGTGGCTGTGTTATACTGACCTATTCAAGCATTAGGTCATTCTGATCAGCCCAGAGAGAGAGAGAGAGAAAGAAAGACTTATTCATTATCTCTCGGTGCATTTATTTGTACATGATGTTTCCAAGAATAATGTTTCATTGGATAGTTTTTTGAGAAAACATTTTCATAAATGAGATGTGTGAGCATGAAGAACTGTATATGACTTTAAAGTCTTACTCCAATTAAAGGTTTTCCAATAAATCAAGAACCATTTAGGAACCGCCATGTTTGTTTAGTTGAGTGTACTTTCCTAATACAGGCCTCTGTGATGCAGCTCACACCAACACCCCCCTGCAAAACCCCACCCCAGACCGCACGAACTCCCCCCACCATTGCTGTGTGTAGATGGGGCTCTCAGATAAGCTGGACTGGAATTCCTGTCTGGGGGTTCTTGTGAGTGACTTGGGTGGCAAAAGAGACTCAATGAAAATCACTCAGCACTAAACTCAATAAGGTGCCCGACTCTGTCTCTTTCTCCTCTTTGCCTTCCATTTCCTTTCCCCTTTTCCCCCGCTTATTCCACAAGGGTTAAATGAAGCAAAAGAAACTGAACTTTTTACCCCAAATATCAAAGTAGCTGAAAGTGCTCGTGTCTGCATGGCATGAAGAGCCAAATTTGCTCATTAATACATGAATGAGATTAGCTTTACACTACCCTGAAAAATGAGATTTAGGCAAATCCTACTTCTTAGAACCGTTATTGAGGATTATACACAGGTCACTTTCTTGGTCATGTTTACTCACAATACAGCACAGTATTGTTCACTCAGAAATCTCTCTCAAACACACACACACACACACACACACACACACACACACTGACTCACAAATACATACCCACCCTCTGGCAGAGAATTACAATTTTTCTTAGTTTTGCAAATTTATGATAAAACCCTATCTTTTGCCAAATGAAGGTTATGGAGAGAGAGGACTAGAGAGAAGGAGAGCATGTGCTGTGGTCTTCAGCCATTGTGCCCCAAGAGAAGTTCACTAGGAAGTGAAACCTTGAGTGGTTGACGGCTTGCTTTGTTCAGGAGCGAGCAGCCCGACACAAATGCCATTCGAAGGTACTTCACTTTCTTTTGTAAACAAAATGCAAGAGGGAAAATGTCATACATTCAGCGAGGAAAAGAAACTGATACAACCTCTGGGTATTCCAGATACAGTCTCAGTGCCAAATCTGCAGAGTTCATGCACTGCCATTTTCAAAACAGCATGAAAATGTATTTATTTTACTATGCGCTGCATTGCTGAGCAATTATAAATCTTTAACATAAAAATAACCAGGCATATCAATTATGCTGTTTTGAACTAGACAAGATGTGTTTTTCATTTAAAGCAATGTAAAAGAAGTCTATATAGTCAAACAGATACTTTTACAGTGTGTGGTCATGTAGTGCAGCATATGCTCATATTGCTATCTTTCTTTGCACAGTAGAGCAGAAATGAATCATATGCATATAAAAAGTCAAGCCCTCACTACAGGCAGTGAGGACAAATAGAATAATTTAAAGCAGAATAAAGAAATTACTACATTTATGTTTGTACATAATGTAGGTTCACATTAAGGGACAAGTAACATTGTCACAAAGGAGCATAAACATACAAAAAGGGGGTTTTGTGTACCATGGAAGAACTGAGGTTCCTTAAAGAACCATGGCTGCAAGGAACATGTGTGTCAAAAATGTATAAATGAGGAGCCTTCACATCTGAAAATGTTCTTTGCCCATTCAAAAACATTACATTATGTGAAGGTCCTTTAAACTTTATAAACATGCACATGTTTAACCTCAGCTCATGCAAATATGGTTCTTTAGGGAAAAATGTTCTTTTTCATTGTAATTCTCTGAAAAGGATTGCCTTAGGGAACCCAGCATTCATCATCAGGCAACGAATGACAAAAGGTCCTTTGATAGCATCCTTCAGAGAATAATTTCTGGCACCTTTTAAAAAATTTTTAAAACATTTTTTTAATTTAATTTGCTTACGATTTTTTGGACTTTTCCATTGGTGAGTTTGTCATAAATTCTTCACACAATATAAAAGGCAGTGACTGTTAAAATAAAAAAAATTTAAAAACCTAAAAAAAAAAGGCGCCTTGTGTGCGCTGGGTTGGACACCAGCATTCCCCCGAGACCCCGTTTGGGACAAGTGGCAGATAATGGATAATGGATTAATAATAATAATAATAAAAAAAGGCAGATAAAATAAGGTTGCAAGGTTTTGATACACACTAATATGTACTGATGCATGTTTTTAGGTAACGTGTCCGCTTCTACGTCCTGCCCCAAGCACCCCCCTCTTGTTTTACTTTACAATGTGAGTTCAGCTGCAAGAGAGAGAAAGAATGCATAGCTACAGGTGAATAACAATCACTAGCCAGCACTCACCCGACCATCAGTGGATAAATGGCAGAATTTTTTCCACCATTGCCGTTTTTGTCTTGCACACCCCTAGAATCAATCACTAGGGGTAAAGACTGGAAACACTGACACAGAAGAATCTTTTTGGTTCCCCAAATAACCTTTCAGCACATGAGTCTTCTGAGAACTATTGTTGTAAATGACAAATCACCTTAAAATCTGAAGGTACTTCATGTCATTAAATATCTCTTTTTTTGGTTCATCATTTATAACATTACTCAAAGAACCACTTGTCTCTCTTTTTTAAGTGTGTGACAGTGATGCTGAGATGTACATGCACACACACACGATTAAAGGACCACTTCTGGCAGATCACATGCCCTCTCTCTCTTGTTCAACACCAATCCCTTCTCCATTACAGAGTGACATGAGTCAGTGTTGGGCCCCGTGGCACTAACTCTGCTAAAGCCCTGCTGTATGTTGCGAAGCAGATGACAGTTTTAATGAAGTGGTACAGGCCACAGCTGTGTCCGCCAGCCCATAATCAAGTGGCCTGTGGGCCATTCAGCCTCATTTTTCCCCTCTGGGTGCATGTTTCAGGCTATGCTGACAGGACTGAGCTAGCTGACACCCCAGGCCTCTGCCCTGCCTCAAACGCAGGGGGAGAAAGTGTGAACCCAGTGCAGGGCGCCCCGCGACCACCAGTCAAATAAAAACCTCCATGATTATGGTCATGGTAACAAGCATGTAGACAATTAAGTCAGTCCACCCCACACAGGGGGACTGTAAAGAGGCTCAACTGGAGAGCAAGAGAAAACTGTTTAATTATACTCTGTTATATTCTGGATATTGACACAACCTCAGCTGAAATCATATGCCATACGTTGTATGAGCTCAAACATGGAAGTGCTTGGTTTTCTGTGTCATAAAAGATGGCTGCATGTATTCTGAATATAGATATTTATAATCAACAAATAGGAACTTCTGGAGGAACTATCAGGACAATTTTCTCCTAAACGTTCCAATATAGTTCTTCGCTTAAGTGTATGGTACATCGATATAGCTATATTCTGAACTACAAAATTCTCTACACGTCATCTTGAACAGAGTTCATGTGAACAGATGGTGGCGGCACTTGCTGTAGTACTGTTCAGAAAGTGTGAAGAGATGGTCACATTCGTTCCCAGACAGGAGTTTTGCCAAGGGGGATTTTGCCAAAAGACAGAAGACATGAAGAAAGGAGGTCTTTTCTCATCTGTGGGTCTGCTGTCTCTTTTTTGTTGATTACCATACCAGTAATCAATCCTGCTGAACAATCCGCTTCTGTGTAGCAATCGAACCTGTTGAGGAATCCTATTCACCAGGTTGAGCAGTTCAAGCGTTGAGGTAATTGAACTTTATGACATCAGAATAACCTTCGCCCAATTACCCTTTTATTTTTTCTTGCTCACACATCAGTAGCTCAAGCAGCAGCTGTAGACTACGTTGGGATAATGCTACACTGTATACTGCGTTATAGGTGTGTATATCAAATATGAAGTTGGCTGCCAAGAAATTGCTGATTAATGTAACCTGAAAAAGGAAACTGTTTACGATACTTTCTTCTGAACATTTGGCTGTATGACTACATTTGCCATTGGATGCTCCATGGCCTGGCATAAAGGCTTATCAGATACAACAACAATAACCAAACATTACGGACACGATCACAAGCCCGGAATAAAACATCAGTCCATCAGGTCCATGGTGCAGCTTGTAATGTGGGTACCCAACGTTTAGGCTCTTCTTGATCAAACCTATGAAAATGTTGTATATGCTATTTATAATAATGGTTTGAGCCATAATCATCAGTACAGTTAAATTTGCCACACACTGAACCGGTCCACTATCATACAAAGAAGGAAGATAAGTAATTGTTCATCTGAGTTTTAGTCTACAGCTGCTGCTTGAGCTACTGATGTGTGAGCAAGAAAAAATAAAAGGGCTATTGGGCGAAGGTTATTCTGATGTCATAAAGTTCAATTACCTCAACACTTGAAAGCAGGAAAGCCATGCACTGGAAAATGTGGTACCAATATGACTTAACTGGCATGAATTGAGACATTTTCTCTCAGACTCACCCAATTCTTGCAGGTGTCTTAAAAGAAGCTTTTCAAAAAAAAAAGCTTTGCTTTTAACTCTGAGAAACACTTGTTGTATGACCCTCTCTCTCTCTCTCTCTCTGTGTGTGTGTGTGGGGGGTGTGTGTGTGTGTGTGTGTGTGTGTGTGTGTGTGTTCTGGTAATCTGCACATTAAGAGGACTGTATACACAGTTGTAACATGGGTACCTCTTGTAGGGTGGGGACAAAAAAAGGTCCCCACAAGAGAAACTTTTCAAAATGAACACAGGAACAATTCTGAAGATGCCTGTGCCATTTATAGCTATACCACAAGTTAACCGGTAGATAGGTGTGTGTGTGTGTGTAGGTTTAGGTGTATGTGCATGTGTGCATGTATGAGAGCATTGAGTTTGATTCCCTTGTCTGCATCAATGCAGAACACTCCAGCTGACTCCAGTGTGACTGTGTTTGAGACAGAGAAAGAATATACACTCACATGCCATTCTAGCAAAGTCATTAAAATGAAAAGAAAGAAAGAGATGACATTACTTTGTTAGAATGAGATTGAATTACTCTGAACAGATTTACTCTACCCCCTGTATTCCCAACACACTGGTAATGGTATGTTTGGAGTAGAGAGCTCCAGTTTGTTTAATTGTAGAAGTTGGAACAGTCTCTGACTGTGATCACCAAACACAACACAAGAAGAGATCAAGAAGTGATAACTATTCTTTCACCTTCCAGAATGAAAAACAGTTATTTACTATAAAACTGAGCAGTTCGTCTGGAATCTCTCTTAAAATGTCTGCCCCCCTGTGTTGTCTTCTTTGTGGGGGACCTATTATGGTGATCAGAATCAATGAATCTAGGGGAAAAAAGTAAAGTTTTAATTCATATCAACGTCAAGTCCAAACAGAATTTATTGTCAGTTTTATCATATATACACGACATATCAAGATCAAAATACTGTTTCTCTCAAATACCAATGTAGACAAATAAAAGAGCTTAAAGTAACACAAGGATTGAAGAATTAATATAAAAACAATCTCTACGAATGTAACAGATCCATAACGAAATGGTGATGATTAGCATGGAACAAAACAGAACCAAGGTAAAGTGCATACAAATCAAAAAATTTGTTATAGCTGGTGCTGGTCAACAGATTTCAGAGGTAGAGGTGAAAGAGTTTAGCTTCATAAGAGAGAGTCTGGAGAACTTAAGATTGTTTGTTGTTTTCAGTAAGTATTGATTGAAGTATTGAAGTATTGAAGTCTTTTGCTGCACATTTTATAGGACACTGCAGGGGGACAAACTCCTGACCACAGTTGCCTTCCATTATGAATCACTTCACTTGCCTTACAGACTAGAGACCCTACTAAATTTGCATCAGTATTGTTTAAAGATATATGTTTGTTTAGTACAGAGTCCAACTTTGTGTACTGGTAAAAAATGAATGTCAATAAAAGGGCACTCACTACTGTTTGATGCAGAAGATAAATAAGATAACAGATTCTTCAGCAACTATAAATGATGTTGAAACTGATGGCATTACCTAATGTTTGGTAGATATGCTGGTGTGGACTTGCCTTGACCTGTCCTGGGTGTTTACCTTCCTTTGGCCCTATAAGCACTGGGATACTCCCCATCCCCCTGAAAAAAAAGCTTAAATGATGGATGGATGGATGGATTTGCCAAACGGTTATTTGGACTAAGGTTATTTTAGTGATGAACTAAAGCTGATTTGCTTCACCGAGAACCCAATAACTTCCGAATCTCACAGAAATGCCACTCATTATACTGCAGTGTTACATACTCATAGTGTGCAGTTGCTCCAGTGAATGACCCACAAATACATTGCTGTTTTTTGCACTTGTGTGTGTCTGTGTGTGGTGGGTGCCATGTCTGGCATGAGGTCCAGTGTTTGATTATGAAGTCATCAGTTTAAGTAAACTCCAGATGGCCCGGTACAGAGTAAAACAGTGCCATCTGCTTACATTCAAATGCTCCACTTCTCTCCTTCTTTCATTTTGGCAAGGCTGGAGGTAAAGTGCTCATAGCTCTAATGCCATTAGTGAAAGGTTTCAGAAGTCACAGCCAAGTGACTTTTCTCATTTCACTAGAGCACAGAGAGAGGGCGTCTGCAGTCAAAATGGTACCTGCACTTCCTTGGCTCTAACTATGTTGTTTGGTTTTTCTGCTTTCAGTCACACGGTTATAGAAATACATTTTATTTCATGTTAATCATGTTGACAGTCATGAAAATGATCTAGAATTTTGAGATTATTCAACATTATTCAACTAGCCACATTTTTTAAAGCAGTTTATTTGAATTTGTGTATGTGTGTGTGTGTGTGTGTGTGTGTGTGTGTGTGCGTGCAAGCATTCCTTTCAGTTTAATGTCAATGTATGAAATTTCATGCAACTTTAATAGGTCAGCATTAAAGGGAAAAGTATTTTCCTTCTGTACCATAATATACAAAGTGCAGTATGGAATAAAGAAGTATCTCTAGTGTGTTTTCTTCAGTTTTTGACGGGGGAAGGAAAAAACTTGGTCTTATTGGTTAGTATTGTTTTCCTCACCCACAAGTGTACAGTAATGTAAGGCACTACAGGTTGCTGAAAGGTTATAGTAAAAAAGGAATATTACCTCCCATGGGGTGGTTAACATATTGTCAATGTCAATTCAATTCACCTTTTGAAAATCTTTTTGTCCAGGCTCAAGATTAATCTGACATTTTAAAAAGTTGCTGTAAATTATATGCAGTGAAATTATCTTTAAAATGACATGGCATGCTTTGAACTGTCTCAACTTTGTGAAGAAGTGAAAAGATGAAAAAAACCATCGCAATCAACAACTGGCTCATCTCATTCAACACATCATGGAGCAGAAAATAAAAGAGACAATGGAGTAATGTTGCTTATTTACAGGTGACTAGGTGATGATCCAAAACATAGATAATACATCACAGATTGCTTCATGTAGCTAGAATGATGAGGACTGTCGTGAAGAAGGTCAACTTGCAGCCAGATTGATGTAATATAGGGAGAACTATAGTTTCCAGTCTTGTTATATAGAACATCCAATTTTCTAAATGTTTCATCAGGTGAAGCTTGTCTCACCCTGTCAGTTGTATGTGTTGCATGCACATTTGCTTACTGCAGGCATTTCTCATTGGCCACATAATCAGTTTTGATTAATCGGCATGGAGATGACGGTCGACGGTGAGAGCCATTTGTATCAGCTCACTGAGCTCGCCTTGAAGCTCAATTATTTTAATAGAAAGAGAGCAAGTTAAAATAATTCAGTGGTGGCAAGGAGCAACACTTGAAAAATAGCATGTGTCCCCTCTTGCAAATGTATGGCTCAAAAGCATTCGTGGTCCTCCTTCATCTCACTTAAAATATGTAAATGAAAAATCAGTTCAGCTGTGTGCCCCCCCCAGAAGAAAAACAGCCGCAGTCCTCCTCAGTGGTGCCGTAATTACTGCTGCAGCTGGCAGTTCCCATTACGCCATCCATTCCAGCCAGGAGAATGGCACAGGCCTCTCCGCCACCCGCCACTGCACTCACAACACCTGTACATTGTAAAGGAAAAGCGTTTCAGCGAGCACCCCCCTCCCCTCCCTTTTTCTGACCACATCATCTCCTGCACTCCATAGACGTTTTTCTTTCCGCTTACACTCTTTCTCTGAATTTTGGCCCCAGCGGTGCAGATGGAGGGATGCCCACATGTTGTTTCATGTTCAATAAAATTCTCACCATCCTTTTAAACAGCAAGTGGCTGGTCAAACGCACGCTGCTCTGAAGCTGTTCTAGGCGGAGAATAAAAGTGACCGCTCCAAAAACCGCTGCCTCCCCACTGCTCTTACCCTTCTAGCCAAGATAAGCTATGTGACCTCACTCTGACCACACTAAACACTGCATTAACAACAGATAAAAGGCCAACACATAAAAAAACTTCCTTTATGAAGATGTAAAACATGTGATAATTCCGTGTTTTTTCCTCTCAGCCCTCAGTTTATTCACTTCTAATGTACCCATTTTACAGGAACATGTGGATTCTGCTTTTACACCTACTTAGTCCAGACACCTCATCATAGCTGGGGTAGGGCAACAAAAAACATTCATAGTAAATGTGACAAGTATGTGCATGTCAGGCAACCCAAATACAATGATGAAAAAATCTAAAAATATAAATTTATACAAATTATAAATTGGTCTGGGTATGGAAAAGAAGTTACTGTACTCATTTGCTTGAATACATGTAATAACAGGCAACTAATAGGTTGGTGGATATTACACATACAGGCACACTTCACAAATAGATCATTTCATGTGAAAAATTGAATCTTTTATCTGTCCTACAGGTGCTCCTCTTAAAAAGCACACTGATGGGGGGAAAAAAGAAAAAAAGAAAAACAGAAATCCTTAATGGAAATCCATAATGGAAAAACACTGGCACAGCAAGGTCACTGTTGTTTTTATTCCAAGTGGCTCTGTCAGGCTTAAAAATGAGCATGCTTTGTGTTGCCCTGTGTCTCTTTGTGGTGTATGTTTATGCAAGAATTTCTGTCAAAACATGGAAAAAAGATAGATGTGGCTAATTAAAAGAACATTTCTTTGGTAGTCAGTGTAATAGATCCCTTTTTGTGAGGTCCGGGGCCACGGCTTTCTTTAACATCTCCACCGCACCACTGCGATTGAATTTGACTCTTGTGAAAGCAGTTGATTTTTTTAACATTTCACACGTTGTGTGCCAACTCAATGCCTGTGCTCATGCCTAACAGCGAAAACCTCGTCAAAGCTTCACTTTAGGGTACACGCTTATCTCGCTACACACATTCCAGCCAAACAGATGCATCTTTAGTGACTGCACAG
Organism: Hepsetus odoe; assembly: GCA_017165825.1. Lineage (NCBI taxonomy): Eukaryota > Metazoa > Chordata > Actinopteri > Characiformes > Hepsetidae > Hepsetus > Hepsetus odoe. The sequence goes on from CM029379.1 coordinate 5,787,424, forward strand.
TGCTGTTTTCCACGATTTGGGCCTGGATTGGAAAGTGTGAGGGAGAAGGAGGCCCCTTGAGTTCCGACTGGTAAGAGCACTGGACCAAAACACCACACCACACCACACACCTGCTGCACCTTCACACTATGAGTGTGTGTGTCTGTGTGAGCACAGAGTGTGATTCCCTTGTCTGCGTCAGTGCTGCACACTCCAGCTGACTGCAATTAAACAGTAAACTGGAAATAATGACCATCGATTTAGTTGTACATAAATTGTTCTGAACACAGTTCCAGGGAGGAGTTCATTACCTCAGTAACAAGTGAGTGAATATTAATCTATCTGACCATGGCTCTCCCATTAACCTCTTACTTTCTCCATTTCCCCCACTCCCTCTCTTGCTCTCTGTGCAACACTAACCTCTTCTGGAAAAACATGCCAGCTCCCACAAATCGCAAGCTTCACAATTAATCAGGCGCTCCACTGTGAAATGCGCTGGGCTTGCTCAAGGCAGGCAGTAAAGAAGACTTTTGAAAGGCACAATTTCATAAGTTGTGTTTTCTCTTTTTTCTTAATTCATCTCTGTTAAACATCATAAATTGGATCAGTGTGAGATAGTGGCCTGGAAAGCCACAAGAGCAGCTTTCTTCCCACTCTTTCCTTCCTAGTCTTTTTTGCATTCAGTAGAATTATACCTCTTTCTTCCACTACAAGAATGGTTGTCTGGCTGGAGAGTGCAGAATATAAAAGCCTGACCTGGGGTCAGAGTCTAGGGTTAACAGAAGGCAGAGGCCTTCTATGTTGCATGGCTCTATGCTGGTCTCAGGCCAGCTGGAAGGATCATTTGACTGTTCTTGTCTACCTTCATGCTGCCAAAGGCGAATAAAAACAAACCAGTCTAAAAAGCATGAGGAAGGAGGGAATTTGAGAAAAGGGAAGCTTGAGTTGAGATGCTACATTCAGGTGCTCCACACGGTTATAATCTATTATAACCCTCGATGGAACTTATCTCTAGGCTGGGCATGTTTTCCTAAGATAATACAAAAAAGATCCATCCATTATCTGCCGCTTGTCCCAAACGGGGTCACGGGGGAGAGCCGGTGTCCAACCCAGCGCACACAGGGCGAGGACGGGGGACGCACCCTGGACAGGTCGCCAACCCATCGCAGGGAGGAGCGAGACGGCACCTTGCTCAAGGGTACCTCAGGGCAACCTATCGGGAAGGGGTTTGAACCCCTGATCCTCCGATCATAGGGCCAACGCCCTAACCACTAGGCCACCGCTGCCCCACAAAAAAGATAGTGTTTATTTAAATGTTTAATTTTTATTGAAAATGTTTAAAGCTCAGGATATGTAACTGGGAGGCATATGGAGCTCTGCATCGGGGAGAAGTCAAAATCAAGGTTGGTCACAAACTGGTGCTTGGACAAAATCAGGTCTGGGGCTCCAAACTGGTGCTCTAGAAATTCAAATTAAGGTCAGATACTGTGATTCCTTTTAAAATTCCAGTGATAAAATGACTTTTATAAACACTGATGCTTTGTGTGAATGACTCCTGCCAAAAGACCACTCAGTTTAATTCAGTTTTTAATTTCATGTATGCTGTCACAGCTTGTGTCCCTGACTTTCCCTGACTTTCCATAACCTGATGAAAGGAACTGTTTTTCTTTTATTTTCTACATCAAACTGTTGCACAAGGTCACATTTTTCTGTTCTATAGAGCTGTTTGAATTATTAATTATTACATTTACATTTTACATTTATGGCTCTTATTTTTTTTTATTTTATTTTTTTTTACAGTTTCTCATTGTGAAATGCAGCACAGCACAACACCACGAAATTCAACTTCTGTGTTTCACCCATACACACATGTGCAGCAGGGGACAGCTATTGAAAGTGCCCGGGGAGCAGTGAGGGGGACGCTACCTTGCTCAAGGGGACCTCAGGGCAACCTACTGGTAAAGGGTTTGAACCCACAATCTTCCGATCAGGGGCAACTCCCTGAACACTAGGCCACCGCTGCCCAGAGCAACTTCCATTTCCTAACTACAGGGCCAGTCCCCCTGGAGCAACTCAGGGTTAAGGGTCTTGCTCAGGAACCCAGTGTTGTGTATTCTGTGACCTCTTGGTCCAGAGGCAAGTATCCAGCACTAGACCACTACCGCCCCTTCTGTTTCTAGACACCTATATCTCTAAAACATAAAAAAGCATTAGAAATAAACTCCATACACCCATACCTCTTCACTACGCTGTTTGTGGTTGCTGTGATTGACACATAAGTCAAATCTCACATGACACCACAATAATACCTAAATGAAATATTGCCAACAGTTACAGTTCCCATGGCCTATATGACAAAGAACGAAATTGTTTTCTGATTAAAAAGTTTCTTTCATGGAAATGTACATCCTTTGAAAGTAGCAAGCATAATCAGGAATGAAGGTCATGTTATTTATGCCTATGCACATTTGCATTTAATGGAAAAGGAAGACTTTCTGAGAGGGGAGGTGTTACTGAGGTGTTTTCCAGCCAACAGTGGAGTAGACTCTCTTCCAGAATCTCAACCAAGTTGAAACTAAATTCTTCGTTGTAGCTCAGTGCCAAAACGTGTAGACAGAGAGAAGGAACAAAATCTCAGACCACCACTCGTTCATTTAAAAAAAAAAAAAAAAACTCTGTAAACTCATACCCAGGAATAGATCAAAATTCTGCTGAACTGATGGTTTTGGCAGATAACTGGACTGCACTGATGATGATTATTCTGTATGTTTTAACCCAGGGATAGAAAGCTGTGGCCAAGTAATTTAAATTTGAAACAGAGGGCACCTGATACTCTTAAAACGACACTTACTCTACATTGCAATATCCCATTTAGACAGCTATGATACTGGAGGTGAAACTCTGTGGTTTGCACTCTCTGACAGCCAAGTTGCACTGAGCAGGCCAAAATTTTGTCAGCAGCAAGCTTCAAGTGAACCAGCCAGCCGATTACAAAATCTGGGAACAAACACTCAACTGTTTTTCGTTGTGCTGAGCAAAGCTGAAATTAAATCATCTTTAATTGCTTTGATCACATTTACATAAACCACATACTATGCAAAGAAAGCATGGGATCTGAATGCAACCATGAAACTGGATTTATGTGGAGGTAAAAGGAAAATGATGTAACTTAAGTTAATCTCATAGACGATCAATTAACCACAAACGGCATCAGTGTAATGTATTTTAAAGCTTTGTCAGAAAGTCTTCTATCATTAAGGCTGCACAACACCGAAATATAGTTTCAAATATAAAACGCAAGCAGCGGGAAGCCCTTAGGGCTTTCTAGTGATTAATGGGAATTCAAACGATGAATTATTATGAATTAGCATTATAAGTGGATTTAAACTGTGTAAGTGCTAGTAACATTCTTTTTACATTATTAAGTGTTGGTTCCTGTTGTTTAGGCCTTCTTGTATTTGGACCTACAGTTTCAAATCAACCTCAGATGGTAAACAACAGCGGTTCTAAGCTGGAACTCCAACTGAAGGAATGAGATTTGCTGTATCTGGCCAGGACTAATTGCCATTACTGATGGAACAATGAATTCTGAATTATACCAGTGAATTCTCAAGGAAATCCAGAACATCTGTCCACAAAATGAATCTCAAGGGAAAGTACACAAGGCAGCTAAAGTTAATGTTTTGGAATGGCCAAGTCAAAGCCCTGGCCTTAATCCACTGTTGTGGAAGACCTGAAGTGAGCAGTTCATGTGAGTTAACCTACCAAAAACCCAGAATAGTTGTTCTATACGCAGAAATGGCAGAAACATTTAGTTACAACTATTACGGAACAAGGAAGTCACATCTGAAAGCAAAGGTCTACATTACTTTTAATGTCTTACTTTAGATGCAGATAGATTTTCACAGATGTGTCAAACTGAATCATTTTTCAGAGTAACTAAATGAATAAGTATGTTACTTTCAACTTTAATAGAATGGTTTAATGAAATTTATGCAGATAATACTGACAATTTTAAAGGGATCACAAACTTTCAAACACCACTGCATAAGGTCAAATAGGCTACTCTTTTGCAGGCAATAGATTAAACATAAAAAATACATTGTAATACATTAGATTATAAAACATATTCTAAATAATAAAACAATCAAGCGATGTTAGCATTATAATAGATTTCTTCTATTCATCTTTTTTTTGACAGTGTTGTGATATTTATGCCAAAAGTGAAACGCCTAAACCTCTGAGATGAAACGAAATCTATTTGTACAGACTAGGGCTAATTGTGTTCAGTCCTTCTTTAAAACCCTGATAAAAGAGCGAGAAGGAAGGTGAGAGAGGCAATATGTTGTTCAGTTGTTCACCACTGGTGAAGCTCAGCTGGAGGGAAAGGGGACCCGGCACTTTGTGTACCAGCGCTGAATACAGCAGACCTGGAAGAGAGTCAAGAGAGGCTAAAGCGGATAAGTTCACTTTTCTCACAGGCTGTTGTTTTAGGCAAGGAGCGATTTCACACAATGAAACCCTTCTCAAAACAATCAGTACGCCAGACAATATCCCATAGAGCACACCCCTCTGCAAAGAAAATAAATGAAAGATCGTGTTTGGGTTAGCTCTTCAAAGAAAATATCCACAGAATTAGGTCGAACAGCTTTGCGCTACGGGGTGTGTTCAATTGGATGAAGCTTTTTGGACGACTGACATCCAAAGAATTTGAAGTCATTATGATCTGTTCCTTATTCTGAAGGAGAGTTTTATTTATTCCATTTAACCTTCCTTATGACGAGACAATTACAGCGCAATTCTTACAAGTAGAGGAAGCCTTGCAGCTTACTGGGAACAAAGTACTGTTATTCTTTCTCATTAGTGGGACTCTTATGGTATTGATCACTCTGGTTCCTATTTCATAAGACCAGCAAGACTAAACTGTGGCCAGCAGTGGAGATTCTGAGAGCAGAAAAGAGTTATGGAGTGCTGAAGAGGTCACAGGCAGGATAACTCAGAGAAAATTCATTGGTGCCTCTCATGTGGTCTTTCCTAGAACGTTCTCCTTTAAATGTCATGTTTTGGGGAAAGTTACAAGGACTGTGTGGAATTTCCAGCAGCTGCTTCTGCCCAGTGACTCAGGTTGCGGTGGCAAATGATACTACTCGAAGCTGAATCTTATAAAATGCACTTGTAACCGCTAATCTTTGGAAAAGCCAAGACTGGCATTTCATAATCAATCAGTTAATAGGATGACCTTTGAGGCAGAACATCAAGTCCAGTTCACCATGCTGAAGAAGTTTAGGGCCATTGGAGAATGTGAAACATGGTATAGCAATGTAAAGCAGCACAGGGGTTTTTTCTGCCTCGTAAAATGAATGTGAACTGATTAAAGAGAGATATGACTGGAAAATATCAACGCACATATGGACAAAATTCATTCAGTTGGAATGCTAGAGGTTTAGAACAATTATTCTAATTTCTGCAAACAAATACCACCAAACAGTTGGCACAACTAAATCTCCAAAGTTTGATGAAATGATATTCAAGCTCAGTCCAAATGAAAGAAGAGAAACTCATCCGTGAAGTGGAGAAAAGCAGAGAAATGGAAAGTTTCCTCCTATTTTTTTCATAACAAAGAACAATAGTAACACTGGGAATATATATAATTTTGTTTAATGCCCGATTTTTATCCAATATGTAAAATTCAATAAATAATCCACAATTGTGCATTACAATGGACAAGATTGTGTTCTGTATAGACCAGGGGTCACCAGCTTTTTTGAAACTGAGTGCTACTTCACGGGTACTGAGCCATACGAAGGGCTACCAATTTGATACAAATTCTAAACTTACCTAAACTTCATGTATAATAAACATGTTTTAAAAGCTTTTTTCTAGATATTGTCATTTTCAAATCTATATAAATGCAAATTTGATTAAAGAAGAATAGCAACAGGAAAAAGTTACATTTAAGACGCTGTTCACTGGTGAGTTGTGCTATTTTTAGGACAGGTCCGCAGGCGGCTCAGGGACTTTGGGGGCATCCTGGTGCCCGTGGGCTCCATGTTGGTGACCCCTGTTATAGACCGTGTAGTCACTTCATATTCATTTTCACTAAAAGGTGTTTGACCAGGATCTTCAAACAACTGTGTGTCATGTGATGTATGACATTGGGGCCACAGTTAAAATCATGTGTCTACAATGCATGTGCAATGGTTATAGATATAAAAAAAAATTAGTAAAGTAATCAGCCACTCTTGGAACTGAAACTGCACCAGCTGATTGGTCTGTGGTTTGTTTTTGTTTTGACTAAACATTTCCAGTGTAGACGTCTGATATTTTTGGAACATGATGCATTACTCCAGTTAAAGGCCCACTCGGGCAAAGGTTTGCTGTTTGAAAGTAAATTGAAAACCGTGAAATTTAGCAACAGGCATCTTTCTGAGTAAGCCATCTTTTTAACTCCTTTCCTTCTAAGCTTGATGTTTTTTAGAAAGGTCTTTAGCGCCCCTAAAGCTGGATGGATGTAAATTGAAATAAAAGACGGACGAGTGGATCACTGAGGATTGGCGAGTGCAGCAACAGTTCTGCATGAAGTAAAGAGGCTGGTGTTGCTGAAACGGCTCGCCTGCAGGGCAGGCAGGAGAAGGTCTCTGACCGAGGTGGACGGAGCTAGCAGGAGGCCCAATCTGTCTCACAGGCTTCAGCACTGGTATGCATCTCATTAGGCTAACAGCTTGCCATCTGCAGGCGGAGAGGAAGTTTACTGTTGTGCGATGATGAATAATCTTTCACGCCATATGTCCTGAGGGTTCACAGCTACACTTACTGTAACAGATCAAGGTGCACAGTGACAGCAGAGGGGGGGACTGGGAATAGAGTTTATGAAAAGAGCATTCAATATTAAAAGAACAAGCAACAGCAAGTAGTACAATTATAACTCTGAATATTTCCTTTTCCACTGTAATGGCCTGAAACGTGGCCACCCATTAAATCTCTTGAAGGTCAGTGCAGAAGTACAGTCACAGAGATTTAGGTCTTTTTCTAAAGTGACTTTGTGTAATGAAACAGGATTTAGTGCACTTATCCAGAAATGTGGGAAGTGGGGGAGTTTCAGCATGCCCAGTTTTTTTTTTTTTTCTGCAACAGTTAAAAATAAGTTTAAAAGCAAGTCCAGTAAGAATGTATGAAGAAATGAAAGCTACTTCATTTAAAATCTAACATGTTTTACATACATTATAATCAATCAGTATGTTTTATTTGATGAGTTTATTTAATGACACAAAAAATCATTGCAACAATTTGAATGGTTTGATGAAGAAAGAGAGTTTGATGTGCCAGTTATATTGTAGTCACTTATTGTAATGTGATGTTTGTTGCCCCTTCATGTTGATGTAATTTATGCAAATGTATAAAGACTTTAAACAAAAAGAATGAACTTTTTTGTGCAGCTCAGCACATTATATATATCAGTTACGTAGGTCAATTAAACCTTTGCCTATTTCTGCTTTTGAACAAAACAAACAAGCAAACAAACCAACAAACACTGTACACTGAACACTGTGGTCTAACAGTGCAGATGCCCAGATTAGAGCACTCATGCTCTGCAGTCTTAACTTTAATATTTTAGTTAATATTACTACATTCACCAGTGGTTACCCAGGAGGATGGCAAGCTTTAGCGTGTAATTACTAGTTATGCATGTGTAGATAAATAAATAAACATATAAATAAACTTTCTTAATATCAAGCAGTGGCCTTGGCTAGCTAACTAATGAGTCAACAACTAATCCAACAAGATGTTCATCATGGCTATATGAGGAGAGATGAATAAAAGATTGAAGGATCGAACTATTATCCTGCAGCTTCATGTGCACAGATATTTCCTAAAAATGTATCACGCCATAAAAGCATACTAGATGGAGCCAATCACTTCTTCTTCTTCTTATTATTATTATTATTATATTGAAAGGCTTAACCTCTTTTTATGGACGAGGAAAAGGGAAGATATTGAAAAAAACATGCAGGCAGAGAATATAATACACACAAAAACAGGTGTGGGTGTGTATGTCTGGATACTAACTGTGTATAATTGGATATTAGCTGGGAGGTATTTGGTTGTGGTATGTCTTGCTCTCAAATGTCAGTCAAAAAAGTGAATTTGAACAGATGTACATCACTATAATTCAGTCTGTCAGATACATTGTTTTCAACAGGGGTTATCAACAACACATTTCAGCCCAGACTGCCTGTGAAAAAGGGCAGCCAGTCAGAACAGAGGTCATTTACATAAATCTGTCTTAAAGGAATAATTTAGTCAAACTTCGTACTCTTAACCCAGATGTTGTTGATCAGCAAAACCCAAATGTGGCTGTTTTAGTTTAGAAAAGGTGCTGCGAGGCTCTCAGTGCAATCCCTGGAACTCAACAGTCACCAAAAAGGCCAAATTCACCAAAACGTTTCTCAACCTGCTCAGACCCCATCCAGATCTCCGTTGAGATGGGGTGGGTTTGCTGATTTGCTTTAGGACAGAAGGATTCGCTGAAGACTCTGTAACTAAACTTAACTTCACCGCAGACATGCTTCAAAAACGGCAGTGGTTTCAGACCAACCAATTTATCCATGTATCCATGTAAGCTTGTGAAGCCTTAATGAATATATGCATGCAGTTTGAGCAGGTTTTTACTTGAAGGTTTCGGTAGATTTTTGGGCTGATTCACCACATCTGGGTTAGAAACTGTATTTGATTTAAATCGAATGTAATGTAATTGTTGGGGGTTTTCTTTGGGGTAAAAAAAGGAAATACAAGCAATGTGATGATTATATTTGTTGCAAACACCTAAAACTAGGTTAGTCTTTAAATTTCCAATAGATGTTCTGATGGTCTTAAATTAGTATCAGCAGATCAAGTGACTTTTCTGTCTCTTATAAACAGGAAGCAGTCCCAACTCTAAGCCACTGCGTATGACAGTACCTTCATCCCAGCCTCTGTCTGTCTTTGTCTGCTAGTGTTCTACTCAACCACTAAAAACCACAGGAAAGAACCTGGGAAAGGAAATGAGCCTAGAGAGCGCTGAAGTTTAATAAAAAATGAATGAATGGGGTGTCCGAGAGAGAGAGAGAGAGAGAGAGAGAGAGATGAATGCTTTCTAATGAAAAGAAAAATAAGTGAGAATATTTTTAAAATTGGACCCATTACTGCATGGTTCTGTTCTGCAGTAGTGAATCAGACAAAATGAAACCAGCTGGGTTGGTTCTTATAAAAGAGCAGACATCAGACATGTGAGGCTTGGCCTCAATGACTATTCCAAACTCTAATCTCTTTTGGTGACCACTGATCACCCAGCTTCAAAACACACATGCAAACATACATCAGGAACACTCTCAGACCATCCCCATGCCCCCCAGATTTTTTTTTTTTTAGGACAATGGCTCTCGCGCTCTGGATGGGATGCAAACATTCCAAACATGTCCTATATGTAGACTGCCAGTGAATCATTAAACCAGGGAACAGAAGTGGCAGGACGCCTCCTTTCTTCACTGCGTCTTCCCTCGTTACTATCAGACCTAATTGATCCAAAACATGAAACTGGGAGGAAGGAACATTTCAAAAGGGAGAGGTAAAAGGCTGTATCCACTGAAAATGACAATAAGGTCATAAACGAAAGAGATTATGATCCAGCAGCATCCCCAGTTTACAGGTTCACAGTTGCACCCATTTAATGAGTGGGAAATAAAATAAACGGAACAACAAAATTTTCATTTTAAGGTTCAGGACATTTTTTTTGAGGCACTGGTATGACAATATGCCTCTCAAACTTTTTAGATGCAGCAAAAAAGAGAAAGCTGCTTGGAGAAGAGAGTGTGGAAGAGCCATTCGTCAGAATGGATATCACCTCAGCAGTGTTTTCGCCCCGAGGGCCCAGGCCCACTCACCTCTTTAAGCGCGAACATCTAAGTGCTTGAAGTGTAATGACAAGCAATCTATTTGGAAGCAGGTGACCAGGAGAACAAAGGGAGGATTCAGGATCTTGGTGGCATGCTGGGAGAGAAATGAGTGGTTATTAGGTCCCTGCGGAACCTGACAGACTATTTAAGGTTCGTTTCCTTTGATTGTGACAGTGTAATTGTTTGGGCAGATACAATAACCTCTCAGACTTACCTGAGGCAGGTGAAGCAGGACTTTCATTAAAAGCGTGGGATACACTCACAGAGAGCTGCTCTTTCTCTCGTTCTTGCTCCTAATGGGATGTGGTTGAGCAACCCATTCTTACATTGTGAACCTGCTCCTTTAATGATTAATAGAAGCAACTCACTGAAAGCCTTGTTTACACATGCCTTGCTGCACTTGTGTATCAAGGTTAGAATAATGCAAACTGTGTATAGAAAAGGGCCAATAGTTATCATTCAAAGTGGACAAAAGACCCAAAAAACCCCAAAAACATTTAGGTGAGGATATATATGGTGGTCTCCCTTTGCATAAGCAGTGATGCACTAAATTGAAGGGCACGCTTGGATTAACTGGATAATTAGTACTTATCAAGGAAGCAATGGGCAGGAAATTTCAGTTTAATCGGAATCTCTGATAATTTACTAAAACCTACTAATAGCATGGCTAATGAAATAGCAAGCAAGACTAACACTTTCTTTAGCATTCCATTAAGTTCTAGGTATTAACTGAGTAAATCTGAGTTAGGAACTCCAACACATTTGGTATCTTTTTTAATAGTAAGTTCTTTAACAGTAAGTTATTATTTTGAGTACAAATATGGGAAGTGTAGCCACTTTACAGTATCATATCTGATCGGCTATATGAACAGCAGTGGCCTAGTGGATAGAGAGTTGGCCCCAGAACTGGCAGGTCATGGGTTGGAATCCCAGACCAGTAGGTTGTCCTGTGGTACCCTTAAGCAAGGTACCGTCCCATCACTGCTCCCTGGGTGCTTTAAAGAGCTGCCCCCTGTTGCATGGTGTGTATGGGATAAATGCAGAGGCTGAATTTTGTAGTGGTTCACTGTGTGCTAAGCCCTGTTTCGCAACGTGTAATAGTCCCTTTCATGTTCTAGATATTACACCGAAAAAGAACAAAGTAACATGCTTAAAATTCTTTACGCAAAAATACTTTTATAATTCATTGATTCAAATTTTTTTAATTCTTATTTGCAGCAACAAGTTGGTGAACACAGTCAGACTCACACTAAGTTTCACTATAATGTCTCATTTTTAAGCTAGAAAGTAAATCAGAAATGGGCAGCCTGTGGGAGGGCAGATAGTTTTATAGGGTATGTACCTGTATTTGGAACTGGACTCTTACTGTGGTTTTGGACTCTTACTGAGTCTTTAACAATCACTTTCCTCCTAAAATGTGTGGTTTAACAGTAAACATTTGTGAGAGTGTTTTTTTCTCGTTGTGATTCTATATAATTATCCACTTTTATTTTACATCTTACATCTGTTACAGGGAGAATCTGTGTAGCATTTCAATGTAATTTCATTTATAGATAGATGATGTGGATCTTTATGACGATTTAACCTAAAATTATTTGACTGTACTTGTGTGCCTCACACTTATCAAGTTATCATCTAAAATCGAAGGTGCATTTCAATGTTCAATGAAACTGTCGTGGAACTCACCATTACGTCACTTTTTTGGAGATGCCCCAAATTGACTGTTTATTAGTTCATTTCATTTAAAAGAAACTCTAACTTTTAAAAGAAAAACATTTTATATTTAAACTTTGTGCATTGCTTCAGGGCCCAAACTGGCAGGCAAGCAGATGCAAAAAAGACAACCTGGTAAACTTCTCATCCTTTCCTGTCTTCGCTCAATGCTGCAAGAGGCAGCTGGTAAAAGAAACAAATAAAATAAGGAGATGAAAACACATTTCACTTGACATGAGTGTTCTCAGCACTGCTACATCAACTCCCTTCCCCCACAGCTGCCCCAGACATACACACACACTCTCTCTCTCTCTCTCTCTCTCTCTCTCTCTCTCTCTCTCTCTCTCTCTCTCTCTCTCTCTCACCACAAGCCCGGCCTCATTTGAGTCCCAGCAGAAAGGCAACAAGAGCTCTGTGTTTGTTTTTGATTCTGGGGGCTGGGATGACACAGTCTGTTGGGTGCTCTATTGGCCATGTCGTTTGGGTCCATTGAGTGTGGCTGGCTCTCCGACGGCTTCGTGATTAGATAATAAACTACACAGGAATACAGCAGAGATGCACAGCATGTCTCCACCAACTGCAGTGCTCCAGCTTTGTAGGTCCGCTCTGCGACTCGGACGAAATGGCACGCTGTCAAGACCCTGAGGAGGGCCAGGCCTGACACAAGCCAGAGGCAGAAACATAAGCCATTATAATAAGAGATGGTGGTCGTGGTATTTTGTGCAAAGTCTTCATAGAGGTATGAACTGGCATGGAATGGCAGACATCAAGCCATTTCACCTGGATCTAATCAGAGATTAAATCCAAATATTGGCCTCAGGCTCTGCAGATTATGATGCAATAATATTGCTGAACTTATTGAGCTGTCTTATCCAGCTCAGATTGTTTATGCCTTCAGGAATTTTTATTGCTTCTACCAAGGAAATGTCATTTAGCAAAAGTCCACATTGCAACTAAAAATAAAACATTAGCCAAATTATCTTTTTAAAAACCCCATGATGTTTCTTTTAAGGAAATCGGTCATCATCAATGACTTCAGTATCAATAACTATTATAACAAAATGACCTAGATTACAGTTTTATTACTGGCGGCGGTGTGCTAGCAGGCAGAAATGTAGACAGTGGCATGACTGAAAAGTTCACACTGAGGGTTTTCGACCCAAGTTTGCCTCAGCTTTCCAGCCTTGGTGTGATGTATTTCTAATAATGTAAAAGTTAAACAATAATAATCATATAGCCCTCATGTTTTGCTGGCCTATATTATGTAATCAGTTAGCGATTTTCTTTGCGTCTCCACTGAAGTGATGTATGCTTGTGGCGAAATGACATATGTACAGAAACACTACCATTTTCTCAATTGCCTTGAGTTTGAGGGAAAAATTTGTTGACTCTCAGTAGCAATTCTCAGCATGAAAACCAGTTTGGCCAGCAAATGGAGCGAGGCAGTAAAAGCGATTGATGAAGAGGGGAGATAGGATGGGTCAGAGTCTGGAGAGAGAAGGCCGGGTGTCCGCTCGCATTCCAGCACTGGCAGAGAGGTGAATGGCCTGTGCTCCTGCAGTGGTGCATTCCACAGGCCACAGGCCAGGGAGGCTCCCTCTGACTCCTCCTTCCACACTGAGGCAAGGCACGTTGGGAGGGTTGGGAGGGAACCCAACAGAAACCTCAGGAGCAGGGCCGTTTAGCTAAAGGCTGATGGGCCTTGTAGCTGAGGGAAGATCATGTGCCCGTTTATGAGGCCTGGGAGCCCTCTCCACCATCACCATCAGTCTCTGTTTTCCCATTACTTTCACCGTTTTTCTCCTGTGAATATGGGGAGTGAAAAGTCGCAATCAAGGTTATTTACAGCTCTTTTAAGCCATATTAAAAGATGCTTATGTGAAAATCAGATCACATGCATCCTGCATCTTAAAGGTATGCATTAGGTAAACTTTCTCATAAAATAGTTGTAGAGATATAATAAGATTGGATTACATTTTCTAGATGTTAGCTAGATGTAGATATAACATGACCTTATGAAATGAAATGATCATAATGCACTGTTAGATCATTTCACTTCACCTTTACAATTATTTGTGGATGTCTACAGCATTTACATAAATACCACTTAATAAAAACTTTTAATAACTGAAAGTGACAACCCTTGTCATTGCGAGGTCACGGCACAGCACACATGAACCACAACGAAATTGGACCTCTGCATTTAACCCATGCACACTCAAACCCGTGCAGCAGTGGGCAGCTATTGAAAGCGCCCGGGGAGCAGTGATGGGGACGGTACCTTGCTCAAGGGTACCTCAGGGCAACCTATTGGGAAGGGGTTTGAACCCCCGATCCTCCGATCATGCGGCTAACGCCCTAACCGCTAGGCCACCGCTGCCCTAAAACACTAATCTCTGTGTGTGATCTGAGGGGTGCTGGAGTCATGAAAAATCAGGATTAATATTCCTACGAGTGAATTTCAGATTTGATTAATCCCAGCAATATAAGAAGTTATCTTATGTTTTATAAAATCCTATAATACATTAAATTCAAATGTAAAAAAAAATTGATTGAAAGTAGATGTATGAAATGGCTAAGCCGTGCAATGCTTGAATATTATAAAGTCCCATGAAATTGGTCACATGCAGGTGAGAGCTAAAAACCTGACTAGTCCTCAACAATACATTGTATATGAAGAAACGAAGAGTTGCTCAAAATCTTTACCCAGCACTGTATGCCCAGTATATTTTAACATTATGGGGTTTCCAAAGAACTATTAGTATTAAAAATGTCCCATACTTACAGTACTTAAAAGTTATTGCTGCATAACATATGAGCAATTACTAAGATCAATAATTCCAAATGTATATGTTGTATGGAGCAGACATTCAGGGGGCTGGAAGGGTAGTCAAGGAAAAAAAGAAATGGAATTGGGGTATGTCTCAAAAAAAAAAAAAGACATACACAGGCAACCGCTCGATTACCCCAGGCCTTCTTGCACTGTCACAGTTAAAGGTCTTTTTTCTCCTTCACTGCTCCACTCTCTCTCTCTCTCTCTTTCTCTCTCTCTCTTCATTTATAAGTGACCGAGCCTCAGAATTTCAAATAATACGATCAGGTTTCCAGGTAGGTAAGTGCATCCAGACTTATCTATGTTATCACAGAAGATCAAGCCCCTTACAATCTCCCCCCTCTCTCTTTCTCTCTCTCTCTCTTTCTCTTTCTCTCTCTCTCTCTCTCTCCCACTCTCTCTCTGTCTCTCTCTCTCCCACTCTCTACTGTACAATGACACTCTATTCTCTGCCTTATATGCTTTGTGAGCGGCACTGTCTGCTGTGTCTTGTCATCATTTTGCTGGACTGGATCTTTTTGAAGTGTTCTCTAGTTCTGAGCACTATACAGCAAAAGCCACATCTCCATTGCACAACACAGTATTATATACCCAGATGGGGTTAATTGCTGAATAAAAGAATGGTTCCTTTCAGTTAACCATTGTACAGCTTCAATCCCCCACCCCATCCCAACTGGATCCCATTAATGCAAAGGGCTACAAAGTTCCCACAAAGCCCCTGTGAGTACAACAAAATATAATCAACATTTATGTTGCAAACTATCGCTTAGTAAAAATAAAGAACCATAAAATACCCAAACTGCACCACAAGGCCCACTAAACCCCATTCACATTTAGACCAATCAGACCAATTCCACCAATCACAAAGCATTATCCTAAAGACATTCTGCAACAGTATTTTATGGTCTAATAACAGAACAGAAAGGTCCTAGACATGCAGAACAGAAACATATGCCATTCGCAAAGCATGACACCAAACAAAAATACAAAAGGTACGAAAGAAATAACTGTATACAGTCGTTTCACTTTCTGACACTTTCCTGATTTTCATTTTTTGTAGTGTACTCTAGTGTATAGGTCTTATATTTTTACATTTCAGTATTTTTTATATGTCTACTCCTACTCCCAAATTAGCTTTTAAAAATATTGTTTGAACAGGAGAGCCTTCGGAAAGTCTTTGCCATTCCGATCAATGTTTGCAGTGTGGCTGGGCCCAATATTCTGTTGTTTTCTGCTGACCACTGCTATTGGGGAATACAGCTGCCATGAAAGAGTGTACTGTACCAGTGTTAGGTGGTACATGCAAACAAGCTTCCACATGAATGGCAGGACCCAAGGTCTCCCAGGAGAACTTTGCCCAGAGCATCACACTGCCTGCGCCAGCTTACTATGTTTTCATAGTGCATGCTGAGACCATCTGTTCCCCGAGTAAAAGATAGACATGCATCTGACCATCCAGCTCATGTGATAGATAGATAGATAGATAGACAGACAGACAGACAGAAAGGCAGGCATATCCCATTCTATACAGCTCAAAAATGGTTCCACTATTGTTAGGAGGCTACAGTTGTTTTTGTACTATTCAGAACCCTTTTAGCTGTGTGTAAGGAGGAAAGGCATGCCCAATAATATGTCAAACTCTTCAAGCGGAGGAAAGCCAGCAAAGGCACTTGTAACTTTTCTGACCATGGAAAAAAAACACCCCTTCCTCCAACCCCTTCACCATCCACCCCACCACCCTCCCCACTGACCTGGCCTTTTTTAATTGTTACTCACAAACCACATTGTCTTGCTAAGCTTCGAACACACCCTGCCCCTGCCAACCCCCTCGCTTTTCCCACCCTCACCCCCTACCTCCTTGTATTAGAGGGGTTTAGACTGCCTGAGGAGATGGAGGGGAGTCCATAGTCTTCGAGTCTGAACTGTTCTTTTACAGGCATTCCCTCTCTCCCTGCAAACTGCACAGTACTTGGCTCATAGTGAATAGTCGGATAAAGAGTATAATAGCAGGACATATGGTCTTGAAAGAAAAGAAGAAATAACATCTGAGTAATGGAGGGTTTATGTTATGCATCGCAGAATATTATATGCATATGAAACATATAAGATGCTCCAGAAGGTTTGGAAAGAGTCATGGTAAATAAATTCACTGCAGTAAAAATAATAATATGGCAGATGTGTTCAAGAGAAAGCATGAGCGAGAGAGAGAGTGAGCGAGAGAGAGAGATAGAGTTAAAACAGGCAAGAATACAATGTCGGGTTTGACGGCATACGATAAGGCTCAGAACATGAGCCTTTTTTGATCCCCCTCCTTAGCATAAACTACCAGTACTGTCCCTGTTGCAGAAAAAGAATTAACAGTCAATCCTGGAAGATGAGTCTAATGGTGAATGGCTCAGCCTGTCTATAGAAAGAATGAGATCAGAGGAGATATGCCTTTAGGGCAAAGTAATGGTTAAATAGCCCGTAAACAGTAAAGCTTTCACATAGTATTCACTAACAGCCCGATACAATGTTTAGTTTTAGATGTGAACCTGTAGAAAAACTGACAAATGAAGGATTTCCAAAAAATGCTAAATCTGTCTGCATATAACAAAGACGTAATACTTAACAGTATAGCATAATACAATTTTTTTTTTTTTTGGTGAAAATGCGAAACTGTACAAGGCTGAACAATGAATGCCTTTTCCACCTTAATGGACTGAGACTAATCTCTCGACTAACATGCTTAAAAGAGCAGATTTGGGAGCAGATTACTCATTACAGACACTTTCAAATGACTCTTACTCGTCCCCTGGAGGACACCTGACCAAAAAGGACCACCGTATTGCTGACAACCATATTATTCCACCCAACAGAGCAGACAAATCCAGCCCCATCCTAACTCCCCCTTTAGGAGGCAGCATCACATCTCTCTTGTTTCTTGTTTCTTCAAACAGGGCCTGCATTGATTAACTGGCCGGGCTTTCTTTGCCACCCACCTATTAATGCTAGAACCTTCATTACCACCGAGCTAATGAATGGTGTGGAGTTAAGAGGAGGTGTTAACACAGCACCTGCCTGCACTCACATAGCCACTTATTAACCAGCAATGACCTTCCACATCATAAACCTATGTGCTATCTAATAAACAGAGGTCCACACTCTTCCTCCCCTGTTCCTTTAACTCAGCTTCTCACCCATTTATTGTGCTTTAAAGGACAAAAATTGGCTGTAAACCTGGAACACCTGGAAAGCAGTAGAAACAGTAACAGGAGAAAAAAGATGTCTGAAGGATGAATGCATGCACATACTAATCAGCACAAATATGAGAAAATGATCAGGTCCAACTTCCCTGGTCAAGCCTTTAAAATGCAAATAACATCTCACTTCACCACAGACAACTGACAGTTTGTCACATAATGGGTAAGGTACTGTGGCTGGTTATTCATTTTTGGTAGTGGACTTATTAACCTTCCGATAAAATGAATAATAACCAAATGAAAATATGATAATAAAAATGATAATAACAACAAAAAGGGAGTTCTTTGTTAGTAGCTTGACACTCGGGGCAGTGACTGGCAGATTTACAAAAGTCTTTTTTGTTGTATTTCAGGAAATTTCAGCCTAAAGCTCTCAGCTGACAAAAGTTGCCAGTTCACCTCCCTTTAATCTCTGGGATTCGACACCCTGTGCGTGTTTGTATCTATCCAATGGGAAATTCTGAATTTTGTTCAAAGCCATGGTTAGAAAATTGATTACACAACTCTGTCTTTTCTGGCAGAACATCCAATGTATTTAATTTTTAATTCCAATTTTGGTGACTCGCTAAATATTCAGTGATTGGTCATTTTGCATGCCGGTAAAATGCCTTTCCATATCTGAAACTTTAACTGAAACATTCCTGGTCTAATTTTTAAGCCTCTGTTGAAGGAAGTCTTACGCAGCTTATGGAGGAATTAGTGTCAACTTGTGTACCACTTTGAGCTTTGTGTTTTCCTCGTTCTGTTTATACTACATTCATGGCCAAAAGTTTTGAGAATGACACAAGTATTCCCACTTAGTTCCATTTTTACTTACGGCATGGTGCTCCATCATCTTGGAAACTTCACCATACTGTTCTTGGATGGTTGGGAGAAGTTGCGCTCAGAGGATGTTGTTGTGCGATTCTTTATTCATGGCTGTGTGAGTGAGCCACTTCCTTGGCTGAGAAGCAACTCCACACATGAATGGTCTCCGGATGCTTTACTGTTGGCATGGCACAGGGGTGATGGTAGCGCTCACCTTTTTCTCCTCCAGACAATCTTTTTTCTGGATGCCCCAAGCAACTGGAAAGGGCAGTCTAGTGTGTGCCTTTGGCAGAAGATCAGTCTGTCCCTGTTGTTTTTCTTAGAAAGAAGTGGCTTCTTTGCTGCCCTTCTTGACACCAGGACATTCTCCTAATTTCTTCGTCTCTCTGTGTGTACTGATGCACTCACACCTGCCTGCTGCTGTTCCCGAGCAAGCCATGCACTGGTGATGCCCTGATCCTGCAGCTGAATCAGCTTCTGGAGATGGTCCTGGCACTTACTGGACTTTCTCAGGTGCCCTGAAGCCTCTTCACAACATCTGAACCCTCCTTGAAGTTCTGGAAGATCTGGTAAATGGTTGATTAAGCTGCAATCTTACTTGCAGCAAAATCCTTGCCTGTGAAGCCTTTTTTGTGCAAAGCAATGATGACTACACGTGTTTCCTTGCAGGTAACCATGCATAACAGAGGAAGAACAATGAATTCAAGCACCACCCTGCTTTTAAAGCATCCAGTCTGCTATTCTAACTCAATCAGCATAACAGAGTGATCTCCAGGCTTGTCCTCCTCAACACTCTCACCTGTGTTAACAAGAGGATGATTGAAATGATGTCAGCAGGTCCTTTAGAGGCTGAAATGCAGTGGAAAGGATTTTTTGGGATTAAGTTCATCTTCATGGTAAAGAGAGACTTTTCAAATGATTTCAATTTATCTGATTACTTTTCATAACATTCTGGAGTTTGTGCAAATTGCCTTCATAAAAACCGAGGCAGCGAATTTATACGGAATATGGATTGTGTTTCTGAAGTATTCCTTTAAGCCCTTCTGTTTTTCACTAGAGGAAGGATTATTTTAAATCACATCCAGTCCACATCTCACTTCCGTGGGATTTTAGCAGCTGACGGAGTTTTAGGCCATGTCACAGTTTGCATTTTGCTGCTCTCTGCAGTGCAGTCCAGGCTCAGAGTCTCATTAGGATCTCCCCTTGGAGGAGAGGAAAGGCAGCAAGAGGGATCATAATGGGCCCTAATGTGAGGACGTATTTATTTCATTCATTAGGAGGAGTAATTGGGCCGTCTTTCAGTGTGGCCTGGGTTAAACAGCCTGATGATGGATGGAGCTTTTGACAAAGGTTAGCGGGCTTCCGCTTTCACTGCCATTCTTTTCTTTGAGAGATGACTTCTGTCATGGCGTTAGCGAGACAGATCAACTGCGAGTACTGTCTTCTGGCCAAAAGTCGTCAAACTTAATTCAGGGAAAGGTAAGTGGATGGGGATAGAAAAATATCCTCCCAATACAAGTGTGCTATTAGCAACCACCAAAACCCTCATTCTTCATGGATTCTGGAGACATTTTTTTCAGAATCAAAAGAGTTCTGTAACATTTATATGATTTCCTTTGTTAGACTGCAGCCTTCAGGGAGAGATAAAAATGCCTGGTGAAACCACAGATAAACATTCAGCATGCCATTATGATGAATAAACATTTGCATGTCAAAGACCTCAGTTCTAAATCTTAACTTTGACAGACTGAGTGGCACTCTAGAAGGAAAAACACACATTTTCAAATTCGTGCAACATAATCTTCACTCTGGGAACTATATCCCCGACATCATAATGAAAGTCGACAATTCATGTCGTAAAAATACATTACATAAATAAAAGAATAAATGCAGCATATGCAGTTTAATCAAAGGTTTTTATATTTTCAGGTTGCATTACTTTTTTGTAAGAATTATTATTTATTTTATCATTGCCATTTTATCCTTTCCATTATTAAGTTTTTACTGGCCTTTCAAGCACTGTGACCAGCTTGTGTCATCATGGAAAATATTGTCCAAGGACACAACGAAAGAAAGAAATTCAAGAATTGTGTATGTATGTAATCTGGTTAAGCCACCTTCAAAGGGTGTGAACTCTCAAACCACACACTCTCCCCATCTCTACGACTTGGCTCAGTCCCATCCTTGGCAGGTGGATCCTTGCATTGCTTGGGCAGGAAAGGGACGGGCACTTAAATGAAGGCAGGGACTTAGCAATATTTCATGAGCCCCTTGCCACTTTACCCTTCCAGCGACATAAATGCCATTTTATGTGGTTCCATAAATCCTATCAAACAAGCACTTTCCTTTTATTATTCCATCTGATCTGCCAGTGGTCCCTTTTGCCACAGAGCAGGTTTGAAAAAGCCAGGGCAGCTGAAAAAGCAGCGACTGAAGAGTTTGGGCTGCTTAAGCATGCATCACAATTACAGGGCAGTTAAAGGTGAGTAATGGCCACAGACGGATACACAAGAGAGGGGTTAGCATTCTTTAATGCATGAAGTCCTCAAACACCAAAGCTGGAAGCATCTGCTGCATCCTGAATTCACCAAATATTCACATTCCACGTATTAATAAATACCGTTACCAAAGTTTTACACAGACTCTAAGTCT
Organism: Hepsetus odoe; assembly: GCA_017165825.1. Classification (NCBI taxonomy): domain Eukaryota; kingdom Metazoa; phylum Chordata; class Actinopteri; order Characiformes; family Hepsetidae; genus Hepsetus; species Hepsetus odoe. Next base: position 5,808,582 of record CM029379.1, read on the forward strand.
CTAAATCAGCCAAACTGTGTCTGTGTGAGTATAGACTGAGCTGTCACGTCCTCCATAGCAACCTTTAAGATTCAGGTGATTCAGCAGGGAACTGATAATCCATAAACATTCTGGGATAAGTGACACGTGCGCGCACACACACACACACACATATGAACTCTGATTAAAAATGCTTGGCATATAATGGCATTTTTTCCAAAATATTTGAATATAAATATCTGCACTTTCTACTCCTTTCATGTGTAGAACAGACTTGATAGGAATGATCTATTATTATTATTATTATTATTATTATTATTATTATTATTATTATTATTAATGAACCTCATTAACTGCTCCCCGGGTGCTTTCAATAGCTGCCCCCTGCTGCACAGTGTGTATGTATGGATAAAAAAGCAGGGGGGTAATTTTGTTGTGTCTCACTGTGTGCTGTGTTTCACAATGACAAGAATAGTCACTTTCATTTCACTTTTCATTATTTATGCATCGTTGTGGATCATCATGAACCAAAAATGAGAACCAAAAACTGAAGTAATCCTAAATAATACATCTACAAATACATTACATTCTGACTCTTTGAAAGCAAAATATAGACTTTGAGTACTCTGTCCAACACATGCCATGTTCCTGAAACTATGGACAAGGCCAGCTTGGCCACACCGACTGATATGTGGCTAGAAGCAAATATTCTAACACCTTCCTTTTATTGCCAGAATGACCTGTTTCAGCAGACCTTGGGGGACTGATATATTTATATATACCCAGAGTCCCAACACTGTATTAAAACGAGTGTGCTGTGTTGTGTTGTGTAAGCGGCACAGCGCTTTGTGGCATTTTCTTCCCTGCTGGCCTGCTTTGTTATATTAGTCAGGACAGGCAATAGTGTTGATTACTCATTGGCCATTAGATTGCTTTCACTGCTGGGACTAAGCCTTCTGCATCATGAGATTGCTTGGCTGAACAGCGGATTAGAGGCCGAACTTCACCCAAATCCCCCCTTCACCAGCCCCAGCCCAGCTCCCCTCTCCCTTTCTGGCTCTTCAGTCAGGACAGCAAAAATACACACACACACACACACACACACACACAGGCAGGTTGACTAGCTGTGCAGTCATTATTACCTCATTTCCTGTGACCAAGCGTTTACCCCCATATTTTTTTCTCTTCTTTTCACATGGGCAGGGACATGTTTTATGATGGTTATACTTAGTTAATGGCCCCTATGACTTAATTGTTTTCTGGGTCAATTTGGAGTGACAAATTCAAGTGAACCTGATTGTTTTGTTGGCTCCCTGTATCAGGACTGGCAAGTAAATTTGCAGTAGGAGATGAGGGTGGTCTTCGCTCACGGGTTTCAGCGCTTGCTGGAAAACGTATCTATACGTAAAGCAAGCTTTGACACAATTGTACCAACAGCACAGCTGTAAACATTTAAAAGTTACGAGGACAAATGCAAAAAATAGATGATAATAATAGATCTTTTCACATCATGCTCATAAAAGCGCCTCCCCAGAAAAATAGTCCTTGAAAGAAGTTCAAACATCTCAGCAGATTTAACAGGTGTGAAAACACAGTGTTCACTAGTCATATGATGAGTTGAGCTCTGGGGAATTCACAGCAACATTAGAGCACTACCCTTCAGAATGGGAGAGAGAGAGAGAGAGAGAGAGAGAGAGAGAGAGAGAGAATCACAGTGCTGCAGCTTAAAGCTCATTAACTTCTCTGGCTGGCACCTCACTGAGTTTAAAAGGCCTGGCTGCCTGGCGAAGACGCATCCACTGGCCGATAATCAGGTCAACAGTGGAATTAAGCAATCTTTTAGATTTGGTCACTGATGCTTGCAGGTTGTGAAAATACTTGCTTTTGAGTGTCATTGTGGCTTAATGTGATAAAGTAGCCATCTGTCATTAAGAACAATGAAGGATCTTTCCAGACAGGAGGGACCAAGCTCGTTCAACAAAGAAGAAGTTGTAGCCAGACATGTCTTCGTCTGCAGATCTGAACATCAGATTTTATACACAGAAATGTGATGCAAAATGTGATCCACTGTACACTGTGCAAAAGTTCAGTTTTACATGTTTAGGGCATGTTACATTGTAAAGAACAGATGTGTTGTAGGATGGATAATAAGGACGTTTTGGTCATCAAACCTCTCACAAACAAAAAAAAAGATCAAAATGTCATGTGCATGTTTCTTCATTGCTACTGTCATATATTTGCAGTTGGCATGTGACTTCATGCCATGCCCCTTGCTGTTGATTTTCTGTTTATATACAGTTTATGGTAGCAGTCACACTCCCATAGTTTTTCATTATGACAAGACTCTGTTGTAGGTTATAATTTGGCCACTAAAATTATGTGGGCTGTTAAGGTGCACAACACATAAATCTGTTTAAATGGGAATTTGAACATTTTTCAAAATTACTGCATAATTAATTCATACATGTAAACTCAAGTCATTCAAAAAGGATTGATGTGAAATTTTCCTTTCTTACTGACTTACGTTTCTTAACAGCAGTGCTGATAAGAACCAGATGTGCAAAAAATGCGACGCTTTAAAAGCTTTATCACAACGTTCTTGGGTTAAATTGATGGATACATTGCTTGATGTTGGAAATATTGTTTTGTGATAGTTTTGTTTTTGTTAGGTTTTGGTCCGAAATGTATTTTTTAATTGATAGAGATATAATAAGGGTTACAAAGTTGTTCCTGTTTTTTTATTTAGCCTTATTCTGTCACCAGTACTGTAAATAACCTTGAAACTCTTTAATGATGAGCGCTCAGTGACTGATCTGTACAGGTTATTGTGGGGAGAATAGTGTACAATTCCCCTCTGTGATCAACTTTTAGCTGGAGAATTCTTCAAACAGCATTTATGACAAAATGTCAATAACAGCATATATAACAAAAATTGCAAATTGCAAAACTGCCTTAAAGCAGACTGCACAAAACGAAAAGGCATATTGGCGAGGAACACAAATCTTGTGCTGCCCTTTACTGTGTCAACAACATACCACTGAGACTGTGATGAATGTCTGATGAATGAGTTAAATAAAGCCTTCTTCAACTGCTCTGAGCAACCGCTTTGCGTAAAGAGTTTACTGTAAGTCCAACACATGTATACACAACTAGTGTGGAACTCCCTCTGTTTGAGCCAGCGTTCAGCGAATGAAAACAAACCGGAGCAGCAGAAATGATTTGCTGCGTAATTGGATTTGTCAAGTGTAGCACATTATGAAAAAGAGAGAGGATTCAAGGGCCGTGTGTTATAATACACACAGCAAACCATGGACAGCAAACATCTGCATGACCCCATTCATGTGTGAGCAAACACACACTAACACACATTCTCCTTTATTAGGCAGCATGCTCTACAGGGCCATGGCAGGCTCTCCTAACGCAGAGGAACATCAATCTCTCACAGTTAACTCAGTGCCAAAAGGTCCACCATAAACTGATCAAACAGAGCGGCGTGTGTGTGTGTGTGTGTGTGCACGTGCGTTTGGCCGTGAAGGAATTTTTACTGAGCTTTGTTTCTAAGGTGTACATGCCCCTTCTTCCAGTCCTTCCTTGTACAGACATACACACACACACACACACACACACACACACAACTAGATTTCTTTGCCATATTAAAGTGTCAGCTCACACCTGCACACACTGAACACTTGCTTCAGTGCTCTCCCGGCACATTTCCTCACCTCATCACGTTCTTCTAGCTGTAGAGGAGTGAACACAAGCAAGACGTGTCCGGATCAGACCTTAGAAATCTTCCATTAGTCCTGTCGCTCTGCTAGAAGTGCATAACTGATTAATCATAATGTTCTGATAATGTAGCAGATATTCATGAAGTATCCACTAATCCATTCCTGCACTTTTTCTAGATGTTTTCTGGCCTCTTTCCATCTGCTTTGAAAGCAAGTAAATAAAAAAACATACCAGAATTATCAAAATAATAAACCATGAGCTGTTTATTTTTTGCCATACTTTATACCCAATATACAAAGTATGTGTGTGTGTGTGTGTGTGTGTGTGTATAAATATATATATATATATATATATATATATATATATATATATATATATACACACACAGACTCACACACACACACACACACACA